>CAUYRH010055106.1:0-24783 GCA_963574655.1 Perodicticus potto | reverse complement strand
AGAAGGACAGGCCTGGAGTCTACACCAAGGTGTTCAACTATGTGGACTGGATTCAGGAAACCATAGCTGCCAATAGCTAAAGGCCCCCCAGTCCCTCCATGGTGACTATGCCAATAAAGATGTGACTTGGTTCTCACTGCCAGAGTCCGTGCCTGTTCCCTCCAGCTCCCTCGCTCTGAGGCCTGACAGGGCTCTGCCTCTGGGGGGCCCAGCTCATCTCTCACTTTCCAAATGTCTTCACAGTACACTGGATTAGCTACATATAAAGAGATGGTAACAACCAGAAAGATAATAGGCAGGGTCACGATGGGCTGTTTTCTAGAAAAAAGGGAGATGGTGTGGAAGAAGTTTCTTGATCTCGGTACTTTTGTGGGTCTTGAATGTGCCAACAAGTGCACAGGTTGACTTTGGCATGTAAGACCTCACTGCTGCCTTTGCCCACACCAGATCCTCTTTGCACCCAGATGCCCAGGGCAGAGAAGCCCCAGCCCTGGTGGCCTTGGCGTCTCTGAGTCCCTTCCACATGTGCTGTGGTGCTAGCATAGCTCATGTTCCCTCCAGGCAGCAGATGGCCTATTTAGAGAAAGACTCACTGGCCCTTGTACCTGACGTGGTCCTCAGATGTCTGGAGGCGAGAAGAGAAACCCCGGGTCTTCATTTCTCATGTTTCTGAGAAATCTGCCTTTCGCTCATCCCACATCATAATATCAGTGTGCATACACCATCCCTAGAGCCTTGTGGACATTCTCACATCCTCTAGGGTGGGTTATTATTCCAGCAGCACAGATAAAAATAGCAGGTTCAGGAAGCTTGGAAGTTTACCCACATGCCACCAAGCAGATGGTCCACCTGGGGTTAGACTCCAAAGCCCATGCTCTGTCTGCCCTGTCTCACATCCTGCTGTGACTGTGGTCTGAGGGATGACAAGTCCATTAGCTCTCACCCTCAGTATCTCTCTTGTATACCATCACTGGCATCCAGTTCCTGCCTCCCATGACTCTGGAGGGGCTCTTCCCAAAGACGCCCATCCATGTGGCATGACTGAATCACTTCCCACCATGTTCAAAATATGACCCAAGCTCCCGGGAAAGTGTAAGAGTGTCCCGGCTCTAGCCCTCCATACAGGCCCTGCCCTGGGGCTCTCCACACCTCTCTGTATGGCTGCCCTCTGTTGCTCAGAGTCCAGATGGGCCAGCCAGCAAGCTCAGCACCCAGGCCCATCTCTGGACAACCTTCATCCTCTGTTTCATCCTCCTCAGAAACGCCATTCCAGACTCTTCCTCCTCCTTCATCACTGCACCAGCCCCACTGGCTCTGCGCCTGGGTCAGGGGGTCCTCCTCTGCCCCTGCCTGCTTCTGTCCTAGCCATGCTCACGCCACATAGGGGAAACCACTGTGTCCATCCTGTCATTGTCATTCCACTGTGAGCCCTCTGGAGAGGAAATCTGTCTTCCTCACCCTGGTACCTCTAGTAATTAAACAACAGCAGGAATATAAGAAGCACTTAGCAATGGAAGAAATAAAACATGAAGTAGGAGTGCAGGGAAACGTACTGAGAAAAGAAAGAACCTTCCAGAAGAATGGTTCTTAAAGTGTTCCTTGTGGCAGCAGTCCCAGAATGACCTCGGAATTTGAGAGAAAAGCAAATAGGACCCCCACACCTACTGACCCAGAAATTCTGGACAAACTGCATTTTACAAGTCTTCCAGCTCATTCTGATGCATGCTAAGACTTGAGAACCACCATGGCAGAGATTTTTCTCTATGTCAGTATTTCTGTGAAAATAATGCTGACATTCTCACTGACCCCAGGCACCAGGATAAATCTTTTTTTTTTTCTTGAGATAGAGCCTCAAGCTATTGCCCTGCGTAGAGTGCTATGGAGTCACAGCTCACAGCAACCTCCAACTCCTGAGCTTAAGTGATTCTCTTGCCTCAGCCTCCCGAGTAGATGGGACTACAGGCGCCCACCACAACACTTGGCCATTTTTTGGTTGTAGTTGTCATTATTTGGCAGGGCCAGGCCAGATTCGAACCCTCCAGTTCCGGTGTATGTGGCTGGCACCTTAGCCACTTGAGCTACGGGCATCAGGCCAAACAGGATAAATCTTCACGTGTACTCTCTCCTTTGGTCTCACAACAACCCCTCAAGGTGCGTATTACTATTATTATTATTCTCATTCTATGGATAAGGAGGTTGAGAGTCTAGGAGGCATGTGCCAGGTCTCACGGCCTTAGGGCAGTGCCTGGTGAAAACCTGAGCATTGGGCTCCAGGAGAAGGGTTTCACTGGTTAGGTCCACCCAGGGTGTGGTGGCACCTGCCGATCCCCTTCCCCTTCGGACTCCAGATCTTAAGCAAGGTGTGCTGCATGGTGGTTTCAGCTCAGCCTCCTCATGTTCAAGCTATTCCTTATTAGCCTCTTAAGGTTTCAGTTCCACAACTGAGAACACTGATAGAAAAATTTATTAGTCTAGTAAAATGCTTGAATGTCTACAAGAATTGCACGTGACTAAAATGTTTTTGCAGGTCTCCTCAACACACACCCTGGGAAAGGCACTGACCCTGCTTCTTCCCTACATCAACCCAGGAAGCCTCTGTGTGTTTTTTTTCCTGCCCTCAAGTGGCCAAGCTCAGGTTGCAGAGATATAGGTCCAAAATGTAAGGAAAGCCGGCCCCCTGCTGCCGACTTGATAAATGACTCCAGCTTGATACCTGCTTAAATGGTCTGTGTCCCTTGAGTAGAAAAATGGTGCATGCGCACTTGGACATAGTAAAACTGACCAGCTTCCTGAGAATTGGGAGAAACTATGACAAAACTGAGGTGCATTATTATTTGTAAGGCCAGAAGGGATAAGTACTCCCAGCAAGGTAATTGAAAGGACTCACTTACTCACTTTACAGGGTAAAGTGTTGATAGGCAAAAGAATGAATAAGAAAAATATGAGGAAATAAATCAAAATAAACTATGTGTCCCAATAAGGACATGTAATAAAGAAGAGACCATGCCATTGGATAAAATGAATCAACCTTGGGCTTTTGGTAGAGTATTTCGAGATCTGTCACTATTAATGACAGTAAATAACAGTCTCCCCTTTCTCTTTTTCTCTAATTTTTGAAAAGTAATGCTTTTATACATTTTCGGTGCTTCTGTACACAGAATCAACTAAACAAAGCACAATGTCTATTTCTCCACCTTTATTATCAAAAGTTAGCGGTTAACAGGTGGTTTTGCAGCTTACCGTTCTCCAGTTAATAATGTATCTTAGAGAGCTTTCCATAGAAATTGAAAAATTTATTGGTATGAAATATTATTCCATCATGTCAACAAACACATCAGGGTGTATTTATTCAGTCTCCTACTGATGGGCACTTGAGTTTTTCTTATTTTGTCTTGCTATTCCAGATGATGCAAATATTTAATGTGCATTTTTCATTAAGAGTATTTACAAGATAAATTCACATAGGTGGGATTTCTGGGAGGAAAAACAAATGCATTTATACTCATTTTAGATGGTCCAAATTTATCCCCATAAGGGTTTATAGTCTTGAGCTCCTATTGGGAATCAATGTCTCAAGTGCTATTAAATAAAAAACTACCTAATATTATAAAATAGTTGTCTGTAACTCTATTTTTTTTTATCAAAAAAGTAGTTTCTGAATGTAGTCTTACTTTATGTTTACCATTGTAAGGATTTTTTTCTCCTGATAGTTATGTATCATTTGGATTTCTTTTTCTCTGAACCACCTACTCTTTGCCCATTTTTATTGAACTGTCAGGTTATTTTCTTACTGATTTCTAGAAGTTCATCACATATTGGGGAAATTAATCATTCTTATGAGAATTCCAGATATTTTTTCCAGATTTTTGATTCTGTGTATATTTTACCATGTAAATGTGTCATTATTATACAGTCAAGTTTGTCTTTTTTTCTTTTTATGGATTTTAAGTCACAGCTTAAAAGGCAATGAAATGAGTCACCATCTAGGCCACTCAAGTGTGAGTCCAATGTGCAAGGAAAATGAACTATCTACCAGCAAATTAGAATCTCCCTCTTCATCAGGAAAGACTGTGACCATGATTATATGGCCTCATGATTATATCTAAATGCTTGTCAGACATTCTCTACTGATCCATCCACTTCCTCAATTCCTTTTAACTCACTGATTTCTGAGGCCAACAATGAGAGATCATGACAGCTGACAACAGAGGTGGTCTTCTCTCACTGCACACCCATTCCTGGAAATGCAGCCAAGGCCCCATTCTGTATAGCTCATGGTCAAATCTCTAGAGAACTCCAGGCCTCAGCAGACCAACCCAGAGTCTCAAGAGTTGGCCAAAGAGACAGGGTTTGGGTACAGAAGAGTGTCATTCTTGGAGGAAAGATGATGCCTAAGCTTGAGGGAGGGCCAGGTTAGACAGGGGCTGTGGCTTCCTGACAGGGAGGTCCCCTACTGTGATGACAGCTTTGGAGAGGGTCAGATACTGGGGAGACCAACCCCCTCAGCAAACAGGCTTACAAAGACACACAGCTCTGAGGAGGCCAGAAGGCACTGACAACAGGGAGTAGGGGTGAGGAGGGAGCCTAGAGCCTGGTCCCTACACCATACCACCACCTCCCACAATAAGGAGTGATGTCATCCACTGCGCTCAATGAAGCAGCTACTCTGGCAGTCTCTTCCAACCATGGGGGACAGGCCCATAGAAGGGATCATTTTTGTACAAGGCTATAACATTGACATTGTGAGGATAGGATTTCCATGGTGATTCAACTCCATGGGAATCCTTTACAAAAATCTTTCTGCCTGGTCAAACACACTCACGTTCCCTCTACTTTTCATCTGGGTCCCACACCCAAGTGTGGTTTGGGTCAGACTGTCTTCCTTACCGATGATCATAAGTCAGATCAAGGCCATGGCCAAAGACAAGCCTAGATCAGAACCAAAGCTTCCCAGGCAGAGAGGACACAGATGTAGGAAGGATGTATCAGAGGACGCACAGGTGACAAATGCAGGGACAAGGTCAGTGGGAAAGTGCATGGGAGGTGAATAGCTCTCCATAGAACTCAGGAAGAAGCCGGGATCTCAATGCATGGAGTCACATCCTTTTGATGTGGCCTCAGAGAGTGAGCATCTGTATGGAGCATCCTCTGAGTAATGGGGCTAGAACTCTCTGGATGGACTCTGCCATGCTTGGTGATCTCAAAAATCAAAAGTTAAAGGTGTTCTGTGCAATACCCATAAAGCACAAGAGGGGGATATTATCCTCCAGACATGAGCCAGAGTGCCCTCTCCTCTCCATGCCTTGAAATTCTTTTCTTTGATCCATGACACTATGTGAACACCGAAGTTTTCTTTGGAGAAGGCATCAGGCTTATAGTTGTAGGGAAGACTTCCCAAGTCCATAGTGGGGAAAGATGGGTCTAACTTGTCCATTGTAGAGTGGCCTCACTCTGATGTGTCAACTATGACTTGACTACATCTTTGGTTGTAGGTAAGGCTAGGGGTCTCTAGATGGGGTGTCATGAAGGAGGACTTCATTTCAGGAAATATCAAAGAAAAGGGGTGCATCCACTCCTTGGTCCTTGTTGAGGGAGATGCCATCTTATGTCTGTGATTTAGTTCAGGGGAGGTTCTCTGAGAGGTTGGATCCATCCAGGCATTCTGTAAGTTCAGTGTTACAGGGCAGGGAAGAGAAAGGATACAGTGCTGCCTCTCTGTGGAGTTCCTCAAGATAAGACCTGGGGGAAAGTCCAGGTAATGAATGTGACACCTGGTTGTCATCTTCATCAGCAGAGGATTTCAGCAGAGGATCCATATCTTCCTGCTCCAGATTTTATGGGATGCCTGTTCTCCCCTGCCTCAGCTGGTGACATGCTCTAGAAGAGTATCTGTAGTGTCAGAAGCATTGCTATTGACTTTGTGAAAAAAAGAAATCCATAAAAGCCCAACCTCTGCCTGAATCCCAGCTGAGCTCAGCCACTGATGGGAGATTTTAAAGTGGCCCCAGGAAGTTGTGTTCTGTAAGTAACACATATTTTGCGGAGGGAAGCCAGCTCACTGTCATAGGTGAGTAAGATAAGACTGGGGGCAGGGAATCTGCAAGTAGGGGCTGGGATGCAGATGGAGCCTTTATCTTGGGTGGTTATGTTGAAGCATATTTGTACCAAGAAAATCTGAATTCTTGTCTTAAGGCAGACAAGGAAGAGACAGCCTCCATCTCCAGAATTTCATGGACTGGCTGTGCCAAGCCTGGGATGCCCTATCAGGAGGCAGGTAGGCTGGGCTAGGAAGGGATCACCTTGTCCGATTCCTGTCTCCTTGGAGGGTGCCCATCATGGCCATGATAGATGAGAGAGCCTCTGACCTTGCAGCTTCATGGTCCTGCCATTTCTCTCCCTCATGTGGAAGGGAGAGGGACACAGGTAAGGGAATATGAGAAGCCATATAGGGCCTAATTGGTCCTCTGACAATGGCATGTTAGGTTCATCACTGTCTACCCATCCACATCCCACAGTTAAAAATCTCCTAAAAGATGGGAGTTGAACACTAAGAGGTGGATTTGGGAAGGCAGGAATAGAAGCATCAGGTGGTACTTTTCCTACCAGGCTTTCAAGTTGTGCAACTAATGAAAAGCTATTTTTCAGTAGTGGAACTAAGCTCTCCATCTTGGGTAGGTAAAAGGCTTCTTTAGGATAGTAAATGGCAAAGTCAGACTTCCCTCATAAGTCCTAGATTTTGGAGTCTCCCAGACATGGAGCACCTAATCACTCCCAGAATGATCAGAAACATAATGTTAAACTCTAGTGTTAAAAGGTGATAGAGAAGACAACAAATGGCTTCTCTATTATGTTAGGGAAAGGTTTCCCAAGGCACACATATCTCTTAAGTATCTTTGAGGCTATGAGCCCTGATATCTGAGCTCTGTCATGCATGTCCACTCCCATGCATTGGTGGGTAATGACAGAGACACAGAGCTCATGGTCCCCAGTGACCCCCAGGCCACACCTGATGGTGCAGTTCACTGAGTAGAGCCAGGCCCTGTTCCCCCTCCTTTATCATGTAGGAAATACTGTGACAGCAGAGGGTCCATTTACACAGTGAGGCCACATATTAGTCCTTGAAGAATTGTGACAGCCACTCTGGGTGGAAATGACCAAATATGTGATCATCTAAGTGGTCCAAGAATAGACCAAATCCCAATTTTGCCAAAATGATTCATATCCATGCTTTAAAATTTGGTGCATTTTTAACTCCCTATGCAGTAAAGGCCAAAAATAGACAAGTTATTTCAAAGAGAGGAACATTATAAAGACTAAAGTCAGAAAATTTTCTCTAGGCACATAATATACCCCTAGCCAGTTACCAAAGCCATATTTGAGAAAGGTGTGGTCTATTTAAAAACCCTGGGTTGTCATTACAGTTGACCCTGTACTAATCCTGTTATTTAAAAAGAAACAAAGGTGGGAGGGGGCAGAACAAGATGGTGGACAAAAGATATCTCCTTTGCAGCTGCTTGTGGTAAGATCAGACAGGAAGAATTATATCCTCCTCTAGGAGGGGGATGGTTCCCAGAAATATCACTTTGGGGCAACAGGGATGTAGCAGGAGACTTCAGGAGATAATGAGGAGGTCTGGAGCAATGGAGAACTGGCACATAAGGGAAGTCCTTGCATGCTGGTGGAGGCCGGCTAGTTTGGTGGAGGGTTTCAGACAGAGAAGGCCTTTTTGTTTTTGGACCTGGGTATTTGGAGGAGTTACCATGGGAGAGCTTGGGCAAACCTGTGATCTTGAACAGTGCCCTGGGGCTGGGATTGAGCCACCCGGCAGGCAGAGCAGAGCTCTCATCATTAATCTTCTGGTTAAGAGCAACCATTGTGGAGAGAGTTGCCTTGCAGTATCAGTCCACAGGTTCCTAGTGTGAAGTCAGATCTGGCACACCTGCTGAGCTGGGCAGCAACTCCTGGGGACACTTGAGTGAAAAACGCTTTCCTGGGAAAGCCACTGACTGGCCAAAGAACATGGTTTGGAAAGGTGAAGCCATGTCTATTAAGTAGGCTGAGAGCTTCAGAATCCCAACACAGTGGGGATTGAGGCAAAGACATCCAGAAGACTGGACTGGGTCTCCTCCACAAGACAGAAGCTTACAGCCCCTGTCTTATACAGCCTTATTAGCATCCTGATTAGCATCTCATATCCTAGAACATCACCTGTTGTTCAGGCAATATACGTCTACATCAGCAGTTCTCAACCTGTGGGTTGCAACCCACAGGAACTGTGTTAAAGGGCCACAGCATTAGGAATGTTGAAAACCACTGGACTATATATATTTCTTTCCTTTTAAAATTTATTTTGAAGAAAGTTTGAAGTTATTATTTAGGAAACAGCTAGAAAAATCCTAATATGGTTTTCTTCTAGCATCACTGAATAAGTGCTTCTGACCTGATGCTGTTCTACCTTTGCCTATTACTGATTACACTAATCAGATTTATGTATTCCAGAAAGGTCATCAAGCCACACGCAATAAAGATGGTTCTAGTTCTTTAAGATGCACCATTAGGTTCATTATTTAACATTTTCTATCTTCATGTAGGTATTTATTGGTTTACATCTCAGTACTACTTTTGCTATATCTCATAAGAATTTGGTATGCTGTATTCTTTTTTTATTTGATTTAAGAATATTTAATTTTATTTATTTATTTATTTTTATTTATTTTTTTTACACAGTCTCACTATATCACCTTTGGTAGAGGGCTGCGGCATCACAGCTCACAGCAACCTCAAACTCTTGGGCTTAAGAGATTTTCTTGCCTCAGCCTCCCAAGTAGCTGAGATTACAGGCACCCACCACAATGCCCAGCTATTTTTTGGTTTTAGTTGTCATTGTTGTTTTTAGCAGACCCCAGATTAGATTCAACCTCTCCAGCACTGATGTATGTGGCCAGCGCCCTAGCCACTGACATACAGGCACCAAGCCTCAAGAATTCTTTAATTACCCTCATAATCTTTTCCTTGACAGACCTACAGGTTGCTCAAAAGCATGTAGTTTAATTTCCATGTGTTTGTACAGTTTCCATAGTTCCTGTTGTTATTGATTTCTAGTTGTATTCCATGTGGCCAGAAAAGATACTTCGAAATAATTTCAGTTTCTTAAAGTTTTGATGACTTGTTTTGTGGACTAACATATGGTCTATCCTTGAGAATGTCTTATGCTAAATTTATTTTAGTAGTATAAGTGGGAAATAATGCCTTTTCAAGTGGCAATAACTATTCAAACCCAATAAACACTTAAGTCAAAAAATAAGCAAAGAGAAAAATACCTACTCTTTTTTCTCCCAAGGCATAAAAATGACCGGTCACTTTCATGTTGCTTTATTTGGTAGTGTGTTTAGCAAGGAACGTACATGTGTATTACAGGCATAGACATGGACTAGACTAACTTCTCTGGTTTCAGTGGTAAGTCCACAAGGGTGATAGGCTAATGACACGTCTTTTGGCATCTGGGATCATTCCACTTATAGAAATATCTCTCTTCAGGGTGAAATTAGGAACACTTATTTTACTCAATGACCATGAACACATTATTGCAAGTCTAACCTGAGGTGTTTGTGGTGCTTGTTTAGATGCTGAAGGCAATGCATGAGGAACTGATGGTGACCGATTCTTATCCAATCAGTTCCTGATGCAGTATCTGCGACATCAAAACTGTGTAATACCTGCATTAGTGTCATTTATTTTCAAAAGTAGCAACTTTGCTCCTTTATAAGAAATTTGCAATTAAAAGGCTCTTTAATGTCACATATGTAATTAAGTAACCTGAAGTCCTGCTAGTGAATAATTTCCCCAATTTACTCAGAGAGGGACATTGTCAGTATGTGTAAACAACTCACTTAGCATAATCATTTATTTCATGGCCACCTAGGATGAATAAGCATTTTTTAAAGAAAGGATTTTTACAGAATGGCTTTCCTTAAGCCACTCATTCCTGTTGAATGATAACATTAGAAATATTAAAATCCTGACGTGGATTTGAATTAGTTAATTCTGATGCATCATTCAATTTCAGATTCATTAAGATCAACTGTGTTTCATTTTCAAGAAAGGTTTATCATGTCTCCTCTTACCAGATTTTTGAGGTATAATTGATATGTTAAACTAAATTGAGGTATATAACTTGGTGAGTTTACACAGATGTGTATACACTCATGTTACCACGACCACAATCAAGTTAATAAAAGTATGCATTACTTCCGAAAGTTATCTTGTTTTTCATTTTAACTACACTGGAATTCTAACTCACCAAAAAGGTTAGAATTAGCAGATATGGGAGGTATGTTACACCAAGGATGCAGTGGCCAAACATAACAATAGTGAGGACCTCACTGGCTTCCTACCTTACTGATGATTTGCAGGTCAGTTTTTCAGAATCTCTCATTAGAAAATCCTAATTAATTTTCTAGACTGCCCCAAATATAAAATAAAGAAATGGCTCTAATATTACTTAGCAAATCCATTGATCATCCAACAAAACTTCTGGTTTACATGGGCTATTTTATTTTTATTTTATTTTTTTGAGACAGAGCCTCAAGCTGTCACCCTGGATAGAGTGCCATTGCATCATAGCTCACAGCAACCTCCAATTCCTGGGCTCAAGTGAGTCTCTTGCCTCTGCCTCCCAAGTAGCTGGGACTACAGGCGCCCACCACAACACCCGGCCATTTTTTGGTTGCAACCGTCATTGTTATGTGGTGGGCCCAGGCTGGATTCGAACCCACCAGCTCAGGTGTTTGTGGCTGGCGCCTTAGCCCATTGAGCTACAGGCACCTAGCCTACATGGACTATTTTAGACATAAAGAGTAGGACATATTGGGTACAGGATTTGGAAGCAGAATAGAGGAGGTACTGAGTGGTGGAGATCATAGAAACGGAGACCAGAGAGTCCACTTACTTACTTTCTAGCCGCTCATCATTTGTCTGGATTTCAAGCAGGCCTGAGAATTAAGGTACCACTATATTTCATTTAAGATGGTGAAAATTTGGAGCATGTTAAGGCATTCCAGGAATTCATTTATAGCTCATTGTCTCTCTCTCTCTCTGAAGAGTTCTTTTCTGTGACCAAATAGATTATCTTAATTGTTTATCAGAGATTTCCCTAAGATCTATGTATCTTTTATAGAGGGCATTTAAATGAAGCTAAAGGACTTTAGCAGAGTGGTCTTGGGGTTTCTAAAGACCTCCATATTGGAGAAGGACCCCAGAAGAGAGCCTGAAAAGCCAGTTCATCATGCTGCTCTCCCATAGTTAGTCTGGTCACTCTGTGGGTATAGTTCCTGGGTTTTGAGGCTAGATTTGACAGGTTAGAGAACTGGGTTAACAGTTCTAGCTGTGGCTGGGAGATCAGTGTTTTTTCATTTGTGTGTTAGAAAGCACTGTGATCAGAAAATAAAAGTAAGAGAAGAACAGAGTACCTCAAAATTTTATTATCACAAATATGCACTATGTGATCTTCTCCAAGGATTGTCATTTATCAAAAATAATAGTACAGGGGTCTAATTGCCCCATGTCACAATTCAAGGTTTCTATTAGCTGTCTAGTATGCACAGTATATGACTGAAACATGTTTTAGATGCTCCAAAGACTGAGACACAGTGGCTAGAATGGTTAGATATAGGAATGTTATCTTCTGTCACTAACTATTGCAGGGAATCAAGTGGGGGAAAGAGATATTCATCAATATGGGTGAAAAGGTCCTCTAGGGCAATGGTTCTCAAAGTTGAACACATGATAAACTTATCCTGAGGGCTTATTAAAAATATGGATTGCTGGAACCCAAACCTAGAGTTTTTGATTTAGTAGATCTGGAATGAGGCCCAAGAACTGGAATTTTTAACAAGTTCTCTGGTGATGGGGTCCAGAGACAATAATCTGAAAATCATTGCCCTTGCCTAATCAAAGACTATTTGGATTATTGTAAACAGGTATTCTTAAACAGGACTTTGGTAAGTGAGAGTGATGATCTAGAAGGAAAAAGGCCATAATTGAGCTCTTGCAGAAGTTCAAGTCCTAGTCATTATCGTTGTTCAGGAATGTTGCTTGTTGGACGTGCCTATGTTATTATAGGTCTTTTATGAGTACATTTGTGTCTTCCTGTTTTCATTTCCTTTCACCTCAGCAAGAATGATAGACTGAAAACTCTATCATCTCTGGCCAACTATTCATTCCCTGAGCTTGGAAATATAAGGAGTATGCTTGTAGACAATACAACATGATAATATGGGAAGAAAGCTCAGAGATTGGCCACTATAATGCAGAGAATCCTAATATTGAGGTCACAGTCTTGAAAAACCTTTAGCTTTGTATAGGGTGAAGGACATCTCCCAGTAATCAAGGTGACTATAATAGAACTAAAAAGGAGAGGTCACCCTTTCCAGTATAGTTCCAGAGAGATCCTCCCAGTTTGTCCATGTCAGGTGACAAACCCAAATTTGGTACCTGATAGGGTTCCTGACCTAGAGAATGCTCTGGGTCATCGAGCTGAGTCTGTAACTAGGAAAATTTTCCTCTATCCTTCTCTAACTTAATGATAGACATTTCTAGCTTGGATGAAATAGGCAGCTTCAGTGTTCATGGAGATCTTGCATTGATCATTGAAATTATAAGCCATTTTTATTTATTTTGTTCTGTTGTTGGGTTTTATTTTGGCTGAGTGGTGAAGGTGGGGGTAGGCTGCCAAAGGAAGACAAAGATAGGATTTTCTGGCTATTGTTCATTCTCTAGTTGTACAGCATGTGGGGAGGGGGCATAGAAAGTTCTAGTCTGGATTTCCAGAGAAGATACACATTGTGACCTGGGGCCATTTGTACTGAGCAGAAAAGGAATTCCTGGTTACTGCAATAGTTCACGATCACTGATCCACCAGACATCTGAGGAGCAGGACTGAAGCCTGCAGTCGGTTCTCCTTATTTGCTCAGTTAACAGCCTGGCTGCTTCTACCTTGATTTTCAGTCTTCATTCATCAAGGGGCAAGTGCCTTACTGCACCTGCTGGCAAATGAGACAAGGAGCTTGAACACCCAGGACATAGTTCCCAGGAGATCTAACAAGGTTTCATCCAACAGAGCTTCACTACTAAAAGCACAGCAACCCTGTTAAACTCTGTTTTTAGTGAAGATTAACATAAATTCACCCAATCTAAGAATATTTTGACTGTCTCACTGACAGATGCAAAATCCTTCACTTATTTTCATGCTAATTAATACCTGGAGGCAAGTTCAGAATTTGTAAGCTATAAAAACAAAAAGGTCAGAATCTATGTGGCTAAAAAGACCAATGGGAATATATATACATACATATATATAGGTGTGTATGTATGTGTGTGTATATATATACACAACTTTTTTTTAAGACAGCAACTCAGCTAATTAGTTGGTATAGCAGTTGGGGTTCCTGATTTCTGAGTCAGTTTTCTTTCTTTTCTTTCATACTAGTTTCACTTTTGGTTGGAACATGCCTCTCCTGTGGTCTATATTCCTAAAGTTAAGTTGCAAGGAAGTTGTCTGGAACCCACACAAATATCTTTCTATAAAGTTTTTAAAGGACTAGGCTCTGAGACAAGGCTAGTATATCAAACTTTATTACAGATAAATAAGTCATGCTGCTTGTCTAATTAAAACTCTCCAGTTGCTGCTCGTCACTTACATTAAAACCCTAAATCCTTACCATGGCCCACCCAGATATCCCCTCCAACCCCATCTCCTGTTTCTCTCTCTCTTCACCTCACTCATACCCTCCCTCTTGGGCTTAACACAGGCAAATTAGAACCCCTTGAGTAGCTCTTAAAATATCAAGGCTCAGCCCTTAACCCCAGGTGTTCTGATTGAATTCATCTGTGGTGGAGCCCTTGACACTGGCATTTTCAAAACGTGTCTTGGTGTCTCTATGTGCAGAGAGCACAGGGAACATCTACAGGCTGCAATAACACACTTAACTCTGTGCAGCAGCAAGGTATCAAGCATGCTTCCTGACATATCCTATGTACTCAACTATTTCAAAAATATTCCTTACTCTGTTGAATTGCCTTCATATGTTTGATTTATAAAAAAACTGTCACCAAGAATTAGAATTGAGATTTTTTAAAATCTCAAAATATTAAAGGGGTATAAATGTTTTTGTTACATGGATACTTTTTGTAATGCTGAAGTTGTAGCTTATTAGTGCGTCCATCACCTGTTCATTGTGCCTGGTAGGGAGGTTTTTATCCCTCGCTCTGCTTTCTTGATTTCCAATGACCTTTACATCACTTTGTGCCCATGTGTGCCCAATTAGCTCCTATAGACTTGGGAATTTTTTAATGTTTTTTAAAATGGTTATTTCAAGCAGCATGAGAATATAGACAATATTTGGAAAGTCTCAGTAGCTTAAATGGGCCTCAGTAAGACTTAAAGATTAATATGAAGCCTTCTCCTTACCAGAAGTAAGCTATTTCCTGGCTGTTTGGTATTTGTGGTGTTAATCTGAGAAAATCTAGTTTTCAAACTGACCTCGTACTACTCAACATCAATTTCTTGCAAGAAAACCTAATAGGTCATACTAATATTTCTAGACCTAGAAAGGAACTTTAATTAAACTAAGATACATAGACTTCTATTGATGACACCCAAGGACATATGTGCTAGTTAGGACTTTAGAAATAGCACCTGTAGTAATTTGTGTTGTTAAAGTTAATATTACATTTAATTATAAATTTGGTCCATCTGCTTTGTGTTTCTGGGCAAATGAGGAAGAGCCTTGATTTTTTACCCTAAGGGATTACATCTGTCCTCATTCTCTTTGCAGGAAAGGATTTTCTGTTCTCTCATTTCCAGTAGTCACAAGAATTACAGTTGGGCAAGCTTAGAAGTCTCTTGGCAACTTCAGCCTGAGCCCAGTTTGTTCTAAATTTCAGTATTAATGTAGATTACTTGGAATTTAATGGAGTAGCAGTCACAAAGACTAAAACCAAACTCAGTGGGTTCAGTTTCTAACTCCCAAACTCCCTTGGCTGCAAGTTTTTAAAAAACCAAGTAGCTTTGAAAGAATCCTGTAAGTAACAAGTGAATCCAGTACAGGCAAATTATTTCTCAAGGCTGGTTTCCTTTCCAGTACAACAGTACTTTAGAAAAAGACTTTAGTAAGATTAAAAGAGGTGGAGCACAACACAGTAACCACTGAAGCTCTTTTTTTCTCTTTCTTTGTCATGAAATAGAAATTTGGTATTCTGGTTTTAATTGCCACAGAGATCTTTTGATTCATGAGGGCAAGGAAATTGCTCTGTTTAGCATAATCCCAGAGACCACTGTGAGGAATTGTATGAACATCTCACAGTTGCCAGCTGAGATTAAGCCAACTCATAGCCATCCCGGTTAGACCTGCAAGAAAAATTGTGTGAGCAGAGGCACGTGGGCACCTTGGGCAGAAGGACGGCTTCATTCACTCAGTGCCAGGGGAAGGCCTGGCATTGAAATCTCATGTCTCCCTGCATTTTTCTTAATGAGACTTTATCAAGTTACTCCTCTTGCTGCATTGAAACCTTATTTTCACAGATTTTTCTGGCATATGCAGTATTACACACAATGTCATAAAACGTAGAATCTTTGCATTTAGAAAGGATTTATTTAATGTTTAAAATTTAACTCACAGTCAAGTAGGTGTACGGGTGTATGTAAAGCCAATCCCTTGAAGCTCATTTTTAAGCAAGATTCACAAGGAATTTTGAAACCCCAAAGCCAAACATTCCAAAATACTTCATCAGGCAAAAAATCCCCAGAAATATGAGTAAAAAGAGTAAATGACCATATACTCACTAAAGGAGCAGGTGTGGTGATGGTGGCCTGGAGGCTCCCTTCCCTAGGTGATGGTTTCTGCGTCCTCTCCTCTTGCCTGTAATGCGTTATTACGGCCAATTGAGATCAGGCCGTGGCCTAAACTTTACTCTACCAAGTGGGGCTCATCAGACGGAAGAGGAATAGGTTCTCCATCATCTGCGGCTGGCTGGGACTCGTAAGAAGGCCCAGAGGAACTTGTTACAAATGTACTCTACCAGGTGGGGCTCATCAGACGGAAGAGGAAACACCTTCATAGGTTCTCCATCATCTGCGGCTGGCCGGGACTCGTAAGAAGGCCCAGAGGAACTTGTTACAAATGTAGATTCCTTAAGACCTACCTCCAGATTTCGATTCAGTAAATCTGGTTTAGAGAACTGGGATTGGCCCTTGGGTAAAGATTTCTCCCTGCCTTATTCTCTAGCTTCATTTTGTACTAGACCATTTCTTCCCCTGCATTGCAGACTTCAGCTATAACAACCTCTTCGAAGGTCTGAGAACCCAGGCAACCTACTTGGAAGGGTTTCTGCCTCTTCTCTCCCACCTCTAACATGGGTAGAGGTGTGTGACTGAAGCACACGTTGAATATAAGAAAAATATCAGACGCTGCCTTCTCTCCCCTCATCTCCTTTCTCTGCAATTCTGTTCGACTTGTATTTTATATATGATGCATTTTCTTGCTTATATGCCATCTCCTTCAACTGACTATGAACTTCTAAATGTAGGAACCATGCTTATTCATCTTTATACCCTCAGCTATACAATTCTGAGCATATCATCTGATATTAAATAAGTTCTCAATAAAAACTTGTTGAATTAAATCAAATGTTTGTTGAAGCAAAGACGTATGGATTCCAGCTTATAATTTGTTCTTAAGTAACTGAGACTTGACAGTTAGGATTGTGATAATTTGCCAAGTTAGAAAAATGGTTTTTCATGGAAAAAAAAAACCCACAGGTAAATATAAAATTATAAAACAACTGGTAAAGAGCAAGTGTCTATAATCTTGTTCTTCATATAAACTCTTAAATAAAAAGCCCCTTTTGTAAAAAGAAAGTCTGATCATTGCAATTTAACTTTTAAAACATAGCTCTAAGTGTATTTTCTGGAGTTCTTGGGATAAAAAATAAGCAGAAGAATTTATTCTAGTCAAAAAATAAGAGCCTATTATTTTTTATGTCTTTTCTACCAAGTGGGTGGGGGTGAATTAGACCCAGCTTCAAAGAAACATGAATAATGGTTTAGTTTTTTTTCTTTCCTCTTCATCTTAGATTTGATTTTCCTTTTTCTCTAGAAAGTCCAACACTGAGAAATGGCTATAGAGAGGCAGCATGAATAAAGATGTAGTTCTTTCCTGTACTGGAAAACATTAGAAAAGAACCTAAATGGAAACATTATGTGCTGATGAGGAAGATGAGCTAGCTGGAGGTGCAACCAAGCCATGAGTTGTCATGCCCACAGCTGCAGAGGGGAGGCAGCTGTGAAGGGGAAGCACATGCTTTGCTGCCTTGCCTACCTTACTGGGTTGTGTATTGGACGTTTAAAAAAGAAAAATAGGAAACTGGTACAAAGTGGATTTGGTAACAAAGCTACATTAATGTAGATGGAGAGTCCACAGGCCAGATAAACTGAAAAATAGCGCAGTGAAGACAATGTTAAGGAGTAGGCTATTTCCAACACTGTCTACAGATTCTGTTCAAGTGTTCCAGGATTATTACTAAATCCAAGGGTAAGATGTTTTTCTAGGCAACATTCGGGGTATTGCAATGTATGTGTTTGTGATCTTAATTCCATTGGAGACTTTCATAGATTTGTATTTAAATGTAACAAATTTCTGTTTGGTCATTGGGTCTGTTCAGATGGTGGCAATTTTCATCTTTCCCTAAAGACTGCTGTTATTTATTCAAAGCTGGAATTATTTGGATACCTTCTGAAAACTTGGAAGGATTATCTTTCCTGCAGCTAGCTTGGCTGTGGAATGGAGCATGGGGTGTTGAAAGCACAAGAGTTTTGGAGTGAGGTGGACCTGAGCGTGACTGCTGGTTCTACTATTTACTAGGTGTGGGTTTTAGAGAAAATTATTTTATCTCTTGGAGCCTCAGTTTCTGCATTGTAAATACTTGTGCATAAGATTGTTAAGAACTACATATGATATTTATGAAAGTGTCTAGCTAGTATAGAATTTGATATGTAAATTCTCCACAAATGCTAATTTTATTTTAATTGTATTAATATGTGCTTTAGATAACTCCATTACTATTCTATTATTTTTAAATTTTCAACCTCCATATTTTAGAAAAGGTACCCAAGGTCCACTCTTATTTTTGTGTTTGGGTCTTCTTTGTTATTTTTCTCCTTCCTAGAAGTTTTTCATGTCCACTTCTATACTTTGCTTGAGTTACTGACTTCTTATCAGTGTGCCAGGGTATATTAGTGTGTAGGGTAAGAGGTATCCTGATCTCTAGGTTGGTTTGTCCCCCAGAACCCTACAGCATCTAAACTATATTTCCCATTCAGTTTTCTCTTCCTTCTGAATATGAGCATTCCATCATCTGAGACATGTTGTTTAGAAGTCCAGTCTTCCCTAAGGCTTCAGATTTCAATTCTGAAACACTTGGGGTCCCTCGATACTCGAACTCATGCTGGTGATGACATAGTATTAAGTTTGCCACATTCAGCTGTCTTTTGCACTCCAGTCTTTGTCAATTAATTGTGAAAAAAGGCATAAAATATATATAAACTAACTGAAGAAATGCTGCTTGAGAGGATTTGTTAGAACTTGTCTGATGTTGCTCCCTTTTGTATCCCGGCTTCCTAGCAGTTGTGATGATACCTGAAGGTTCCCCAAATGAATTTACTTGCTTTGATTTCTGTTTGGGAGTCACTATCCACTTTCCAAGTCTGCTCCCTTTTACCTTGTCTCTTTGTTCTTTCTGGGATTGGGCCTCTGAATCCTCCAAAGTTTGAAAGATAGCCAAACATTATTTATTATTTTTGTAGCCTTGTAGGCATTTGGAAAATGTTTGGCTTCAAATTGGTTTCAATAAAATAGTTGGCTGAAGTTGCAAATGAGCATTTTGGCTGGAATTTTGTTAAATACCAGTTTGAATTTTGGTAAAGCTGCCCTGAATACATCTATCTTTGTCAATGGATTTGTTTGTTTATTAAGTGCATACTTTTTGGATTTTTGTGGGAAGAGAAGGTCAGACAGAGGAGCACAAGGATTAGAAGTGATTACGAATAGAGAAAGGGATTCATGGAGAATGGTGTCCAGAGATAAAGCATTACAAGAAGGGAGTTTGAATCATACTGTGCATAAGTGGGTGTTGAGTCCGAGGCCAAGGCCAAAGCCGGAACTGCCATTGAGCTGAGCTTCCCATTGGCATGCTTTCCACATTCTGAATGATGGAGACATTCTTGAATAGGTAGTCACAATTAACAACAGAGCCTAAGGGTTACTGATGTGAAGGATGGTTCCCATAAAGAGGCTTTATCCTTCTCTAGTTCAAGCTTAAAAAGAAGCCAGCTCTACTTCAAGGGATATGGTGCACTCTCCACCACTGGCAGCTGAACAGATGAATTAACAATCTCTTCAAGGAAGGCCATTAGCAGATTGGATAATGATAATAACATAGGATACTGAAGAGAAATAAAATAGCTACTATTAGAAGAGTCATTAGGAGTTGCCTACATATGATTGGGTTGAACCCTTAAGACTTGGCTCATGCCACCTTCTCTTTCTTAAAAATGGTTTTGAAAGTTCCCTTTCTGGAGACGAGAGACACAGCAAAACTATCTTCAGGGACACGAGGCAGTGATCTTCTCACTGGGATTGTGATTGGGGCTGAATCAGCTTGGACCTACCTACTTTGGGTACAGTAGACCACAGTAAAAGAAGGAGGGAGGTTTACCTGGAAAACTTTTAGGACAGAGTGTTTAGAATCCAGACCACTAAAGATTCTAGCAACAGAGAAGAAACTTCAGTCTGTACTTATGTCAGAGTTTCCTAAGAGAATACTTGGTTTGGGAAGATGGAAGAAATGTCAGAGACAACAAACACAAAGGAGTAGAAGACGATTAGTCACTTGAAGCCTGGAAGCCCTTAAGTCTCAGAACGTTGGGTGAAGTTGCAAATGGGTTGACTTACCCATTGTCAAGTCCTTGGAGGCAGGACCCAGGTTGGAGATGTCTTCTGTAACTCTCACAGTGCCTGAATGCACCTCTCCAGGTTCTAATGAGGAGCTGAGTGCCATGACACAATCTGGTAGGATTCACATCCTACAAGAATGTGGTTATTCTAGAAGCAAGTGAATGGCCATGGTCAATTTAACTATGAGGTATAACTCATCAAAACCTCAGTTTTCCTATTTAAAAGTGGGATGCCAGTATCTTTCTCTTAGGGTGGCTAGGGATTTAAATAAGAATATTTATGTAAGGTGCCTAACAATGCCTGATATGGAAACATACTACTACTGATAGCAATATGAACAGCTGCTAAGTAATGAATAAAGACAATGGGCCTAGCCTTGTACTAAGTAGTTTATGTAGATTATCTGGTTTGAGCTTGACAATGACTCTATCAGGAAGGTTTCTGCAGAAATCAAACTGAAAATGGAAGAACATCCAAAGGCAATATCTTTTCATGGAGCTGCAAAGCCACAGTGGACTCACTTTGTGGAAATACATGTCTCAGAGGTATAGTGAGAAAAAGAAGAGTGAGAGATAGAAGCCAGTAGGCATAGTCATTTTCTAATTCCAGTGACCCCTTTGTGAAGAGGAGCCTGACAAAGCCACCTGGCAAGTGCTTGTGAAAGGATACTTGGACCTTTGTAGCACAGTAGCAAGCATGGATAGACATAATACTGTCAGAAAAGAATGAATGAGAACATTTTCTATATAATTTGGGAGATAATAAGGGAAGCTCAGAATCTTTTAGAGAGGACAGGGGCCCAGCTAGGGAAGAAAGCCCATGGGAGGGAGGGTCCTGAGGGTAGAATATCTGAGAATTTTTAAGGCCTGAGGGCCTAAAAAATGATCTCTGAGCATGGAAAGTGAAGAATTAAAGTCCCTAGAGCAAGTAAGTAGGGCTCTAGGGGAAGGAGAACAAATATCCCAGCTATTGTGATCATGGGCTTGCATGTGATTAGGGAAGGGGCTTTAGGACTTTTCCTAAATATACATTTTTACATTATTTCATTGCAGTAAATACACTTAGAGAAAAATGCACAAATCACAAGCACACGGTTTGATGAATTATCTCAAAGTGAACACACCCATGTAACTACCACCCAGGTCAAGAAAGAGAACATTACTATCTTTATAAATATTTACTGCTCATGATTTTCACATGCTTTTAAAATAAATTTGGGGCTTTCTAATGTAGGCATCTAAGGTTAAATGTGGCTAGTTAGGTGTTTAATGCACAAGTTGAGAAAAGAGGTCTTGTTCTAAAAATGAGTCTGGGAAAACACTTAAAATCCATAAAATGATATATTTAAATCTGCATAAATAATAACTAAAACCCAAAACAAGGGATAATTTTATGCACTTCCCAAATCCATTAGGTTGTTGAAAAAACTGAGGTTCGAGGAAGAATTCTCATAAAAAAAATGTTGCTTAAAGCCTTCTAGAAAGTACAGCTTTTGGCACTATGCCAAGACATAGTGTGCTCAAATAGCAGATATTTCTCAATAATGACAGTGGTGATAAGTTACCTTTTCAATATAATACATGATGATCCCTGATCCCCCTAAAGCAATAACCTATGCAAAGAAATATGACTTTTAGTCTCTGAGGTTCCTGCCTGGCACCTCAGGAGAAAGCATGTTACCTGTGTATTAGTGGTGATGTGTTCCACACACCAGTTGGAGCTATTTTGTCCTTTACCTTCATCTCTCTCCAAAACCACTTTTCTGGGTTTTGCAGTGTAGAAAGAGACAAAGAAAATATGAGGCAAGACTGTGAGGACATAAATATCAGAGAGGAAAACAAGTGCTGAGTTAAAGTCATTCCTTTTGCTTCAAGGAATCAATGATACAAAGTAGTATAACAGTTAACCACACCTTTTGTCAGGTTGGATTTCCTTAAGTGCATACGTAGCACACTAGTGAGCTGAAGAAGGTTCTCCATGGCAGCCACCATGGTGATCATAAGACAGAAAAGAAAAAGCCATGTGTCAAATGGGAAGTTATCTAACATTTACAGATCATCATATCTTTAACAGGTCTAGTTGGAGCTTTACAAAAGACATAGTTGGCATACATGTAAATTCAATGATGAATAAAAAATAGAGTAACATTTACCTGTTGGTGAACGCTGCCTCAAACCTGTCTTAGAAACCTCCCCATATAATCCCTGCTGTGCTACTAAGATGTTGATGATTTGTTCTAACTTGATTTTTAGGTTGGCAGCAACAAGTAGCCAGGGACGAGGCATCTATTTTATAACGTTATGTAAATTTTATGGTTTGTCAAATTGTCAGCAACAGAATTTAGCAATTGCTCCAATGGGTTAAAGTATAAATAGATGTCTATTTCATATAAACTTTTCTTGTTTGGTGTCTACTTTAGTGGATTATAATTTAGTAGCTTTGGTTTTGAGTTAACCGTGTGTCTTATATGAAAATTTAAATAATTCCTTAGGGCATTTTTATTAGAATATAGACTAGGCAAGTTAATTGTGATAAGTGACATGTTGTGCAAAGAAAACTGGGCTCCAGTTTCAGTTTTACCACTAACCAGCTGTATGGGCTTGGGCT
This sequence comes from Perodicticus potto, assembly GCA_963574655.1. Taxonomy (NCBI): domain Eukaryota; kingdom Metazoa; phylum Chordata; class Mammalia; order Primates; family Lorisidae; genus Perodicticus; species Perodicticus potto. The sequence goes on along the minus strand of CAUYRH010055106.1, from coordinate 2,167 downwards.
ACTTAACCTGTGGGCCCTAAAAAGGGGAAGTGATTAAAATTGTGGGCTTTACAACTGCTGAGACACCTGTGCCTTGGTGTCTCCTTCACTTTACACTTGGGACTAAATGGGGAACCCCCATTTCCTATGCCTAGGACAGTTTCTTGTGAATTTCCTAGGCCTGAATTCCATGGATGGACTGTGTCCATTCATTGATATACTCATTCACCTTGCCCCCGGCGGAAGGGACTGTATTCATTCGTTTCCTGGCCAAGGAGCCCATACACCTATATATACCCTGAGGCTAGAGGCCTAGAGGAGGAGACAGGGAAAGACTGGGAGAGGAACGGAGAGAGCTTCTCTCTCCCTACTTCAAATCTCTCCCTCTACCAGGAGCTTTGGTGTTTTCTGTATTCTTTTCTGTAAATCAATTCTGTCTTACCACGGAGGGGTGGGGGTGGGAGGGAATAATGTAATGAAGAATAATAAAATACACGTATTTAGAATAAGCATATCACTGGAAAAAAAAAAGAAATAGCTGAAGATAGTAACAAATGGAAAAGCATACCATGCTCATGGCTGGGAAGAATCAGCATTGTTAAAATGTCCATACTACCAAAAGCAATATACAAATTTAATGCAATCCTTATTTAAGCACCACCGTCATACTTTAAAGATCTGGAAAAAATAGTACTTTGCTTTATATGGAATCAGAAAAAAACCTTGAATAGCCAAGACATTGCTCAGAAATAAAAACAAATCAGGAGGAATCACGCTACTAGACTTCAAACTATGCTATAAATCTATAGTCATCAAAACAGCATGGCACTGGCACAAAAATAGATAGGTAGGTATATGGAACAGAATAGAGAAGCAAGAGATGAACCCAGACATTATTGTCATTTGATTTTTGATAAGCTTATGGAAAACATAAACTGGGGGAAAGATTCCCTATTTAACAAATGGTGCTGGGTGAATTGGCTAGCAACTTGTAGAATACTGAAACTGGACCTACACCTTTCACCATTAACAAAAATTGACTCTCACTGGATAAAAGATGTAAACTTAAGACATGAAACTATAAAGATTTCTTGGAGAGAGTGGAGGGGAAACCATTGAAGAAATTGGCCTGGGAGAATACTTTATGAGGAGGACCCCCCAGGCAATTGAAGCAACACCAAAAAAATATTTACTGGGATCTGATCAAGCTAAAAAGCTTCTGCACAGCCAAGAACACAGTAAGTAAAGCAAGCAGACAGCCCTCAGAATGGGAGAAGATATTTGTAGGTTATGTTTCTGACAAAGGTTTGATAACTGGAATCCACAGAGAACTCAAAACTTATTAATAAGAAAAGAATAAGTGGTCCCATTTCATTGTGGGCAAGAGATTTGAACAGAACCTTCTCTGAAGAAGATAGGCACATGACCTACACACACACATGGAAAAATGCTCGTCATCTTTAATCACCAGAGAAATGCAAATCAAAACCACTTTGAGATACCATCTAACTCCAGTAAGAGTAAACCACATAATAAAATCTCAAAACTACAGATGGTTGGCATGGATGTGGAGAGAAGGGAATACTTTTGTGCTGCTGGTGGGAATGGAAGCTAGTACGTCTCTTCTGGAAAGAAGTTTGGAGAACACTTAGGGAACTAAAAGTAGGCCTGCTGTTTGATCCTCCAGTTCCACTACTAGGTATACATCCTGATGACCAAAAATCACTTTACAACAAATATATTTGCAGAAGAATATTGCAGCCCAATTCATAATTGCCAAGTCATGGAAGCAGCCCAAAAAAGATGGAGACTTTACCTCTTTTTGTTTACCTAGGTGGAGCTGGGTCATACTCTTCTTCACAAAGTATCTCAAGAATGGAAAAAAAAATACCCAGTGTACTTAGTACTATTATGAAGCCAATATATAATCACCCACACTTCTATACGAATGTTAAAACACAATTATAGCCTAGAAAGGAGAGAAAAGGAGGGCAAGGAGAGGGTGAGGGTGGATGGGTGGTGGGAGGTTAATTGGTGGGACCTCACCTATTGTGCATATTGCAAGGGTACATGTCACATATATTAAAAGTAGGGTATAAATGTCTAAAAACAACAATTAAATGAAGTGAATGCTATGTTAACCAGTTTGACACAAACATTCTAAATTGTATATAAAATCAGCCCATCA
>CAUYRH010055103.1:0-12842 GCA_963574655.1 Perodicticus potto | reverse complement strand
TTTTTTTTTTTGTAGAGACAGAGTCTCACTTTATCGCCCTCGGTAGAGTGCCGTGGCATCACACAGCTCACAGCAACCTCCAGCTCCTGGGCTTAGGCGAGTCTCTTGCCTCAGCCTCCCGAGTAGTCTTTTTTAATTTTTTGTAAAGAGAGGGTCTCACTATTGCCCAGGCTGGTCTTGGAATCCTGGTCTTAAGCAATCCTCCTGCCTTGACCCTCCCAAAGTCCTAGGATTATGGGCATGAGGCACTGTATCCAGTCGAGTTTTAACAAATATGTACACCTTATCTTGAGGCGTCTTCAATCTGTCTTCTTGTGAGGAGGGATGAGCACAACCTGCAAAGTCCATACCAGAAAGCAAAAAGAGTTGGGGTCACCAAAGTTTACCTCTCGTTCTCTCCTCTCCAGATAGGCTAGCTCCTGTTCAGATTGTTTTATCTTCCGGTGGATTTCCAGGTTTTGCTGAGAAAAGAGGGAATTCTATGAGTATAACTCTCGGGAAAAAGTGGTCCTAGAAATGCCTCTATGCCAGTGAAACTTAAGGAGTCCAAAGCAGCCCTTGTACAGAGAAGTAGTTCTTTGTACTAGAAGACACTAAGGAAAGGAAACGTCTACTTTCCATTGTTCCAGGGCCAGTTCAATTTGTCAATTTACCAGACCTGTGGCTTCTCTTTCCTGACAACTACTCTCCCTCTCTTTAGTCATTTATTAGGATGCACACCAAAGAGATGAAAATCTATTGTGCCAGTCTGATGACTTGGAATTCCAGAAAGTCAAAGGATGTTAGAGGTAATCTGTTGCACGGATAGTAAGGAGATTCTTTTAGTTCTAGAACTCTGGAGAGGTGGTTGGGAAAAGTAGTGTACCAAAAGTAGAATGTCTCAGCTTTTAGCTAAGTAAGACTTTGGGATTCTGTGCTGAGAGAAAAGTTGACTCCAGTGTCATTATCTGTTCTCACAATGTCTGCTACAGGAGTGTAAAACAAATTAATCTCAGAACGTGAGTCCATCTAGGGGCTTTATTTGTCCATAATTTGGCTCTTTGGTCAGTGCATATAAATAGGAAAACTGCAAGGGAGGACCAATGTATGTCCACTTAACACCCTAAGGATAGTTGTTATGCTATGGCTTATAGTAATATTCACTATATGAAGAGATGGTAGAATTTGACTCACCTCTGGTGAAAACTGAACACTGTCAGAGCTGAAGAGAATCAGGAGAAGCTATCAAGTACCAAAGAAGAGAAGGGGCTTATCTGAGGTCCAATTGTTAAGTTAATGGCAGGACTAAGATGAGAAACCCAGTAAGGAAGCTTCTTACTCCACAGACCTTTCTCTTCCTGCACATCCTCTATATTTGGTGCCCTAGCCACAGCCATGCTGCTTGTCTTGGTTTACATATTGAAGTTCTTCAAAGATGGGCATAACCTTATTTCAGAGCAATTCATTCTTGAATTAGACTGATTTAACAATAGGAACAGAGAATGATACATGATGAAGAATGACAGTATAAGCAAAAGCTTCTTTATTCCCTGTAATGCCCATCGATGATAAGAGTCAAAGATTTAAAAGGTCACATCCCCTTCCCCTAATACCTTGTGCAGGTCTGACAGCTGCTGATGTTTGATTAGAACTTCTTTATTGGGAAACTGCCTCCTGCAGAGCAGACAAGCCAGTTTATTCCAGTCAGTGAGTCTGTCTTCTTCATTCTCCTTCTTGGTCAGCTCTTCCCGCTGCTGGGGCTGCACTGTTCGGGGCTGTGGGGGAGGGGTCTGTTCCTCCTCTTCTTCCTCTTCATAGTCACTGTCTCCTCCATATTCACCCAGGAGGCCAATTAATGGGTTTACGACCTTAGGCTGGAAGAAGGCCAGGACTCAATAACAAATTCAACCCATATATAGGGGCCCATTTTTGGATATTCTAAAATGGGTATTTCATTTCTTTGTTCTCTTTCAGTTGGCATATGAATTGGATTCATTATGCCATCATGGGCCCACTGCTCATTTTTCACAGTCTAGAGCTTGACTGTGTTCCTAGCTCACTGAGATAAACCACGGCAGTTCCTTTGGAAGTGAGTCTAGCAACAGAATGTGAAGAAAGGGAGAACTGGCAGAAAATAGCAAAAAAATTAAAAAAGTTATTGAGTTACAAAGAGCAAGAGATAAATACCTCAAAGTCACTATAACTCATGGAGAAAAGGAAAGATGAATTTCATCAAGGGTATAACAAATGGGATTTAGGAAGTAAACCCAAAGCAACTGCAGTGTTAAGTAGACAGATTCAGTTCCTAAGTGAGGTAAAGGCAAAGGCATGGCTAAGACAGATGTTACAATGAACTAAATTAACCATTTGACTGCAAACTCTATAGGCATTCAAATAGGATGTTCATTTGGTACAAATGATGCCTAACAGGCATTGCTCATTTTGCACAAACAGAAATATTTGCAAAAATCATGAAAAAGACTGATATTTGTTACTGTTACAAATGTTGCACTTTCACAATAAAGACAAAGAGTAGCATAGTGTTGTAATCACTGCATGCCTCAGTTGGCACGTTTCTGAGAGCTCCACAGTCAAAGGGTTAATAATGTGGAGAAGGCAAAGAGTACTATTAAATAATGATACATAGTCACTGGTTCCATGGTCAATCAAAACAGAAAAATACAGCATGGTCACTATTGCTATATACGAGGTCTGATAATTATGTTTTCGAGCTGGCCATTGTGAGCTTACGTTGGCAGCCCTGTACAAACAGATGGATAAGGTTTCACAATCTTGGTATATCAAGATGTCAACATGTGGCAGTATCTTGCTGAGCAGTGTCATTGCACGTTTTTATGTGCTGACATGAGAATGTGAGAGCTTGAATTAGAGCAATGAATAAACATTCAATTTTTTGTTAAACTTGGCAAGAAGGAAGTGAAATCATAGACATGTTAGTCCAAGTTTATGGGGATAATGCCATGAAGAAAATGGCAGTGTACAAATGGATTAAATATTTTTCTGAGGGAAGAGAAACTGTCATTGATGAGAGGTCAGAACAGCCAGTAATGAGCAGAAGTAATGAAAACATTGTAAAAATTCATTGAATCGTGCATCAAAATCACCAGTTGACCATGAAAAGCACAGCAGACCAAGTAAACATTGTTAGTGAAAGAGGAAAATCTTTTTTTTTTTGGTAGAGACAGAGTCTCACTTTACCGCCCTCAGTGGAGTTCCATGGCATCACACAGCTCACAGCAACCTCCAACTCCTGGGCTTAGGCAATTCTCTCGCCTCAGCCTCCCGAGTAGCTGGGACTATAGGCGCCCGCCACAACACCCGGCTATTTTTCTGTTTTGCAGTTTGGCCGAGGCCGGGTTTGAACCCACCACCTTCCGTATATGGGGCCAACGCCTTACTCGATGAGCCACAGGCGCCGCCCCCAAAAGAGGAAAATCTTTTTTTTTTTTTTTTTGAGACAGAGCCTCAAGCTATTGCCCTATGTAGATTACCATGGCATCACAGCTCATAGCAACCTCCAACTCCTGGACTCAAGTGAGTCTCCTTCCTCTGCCTCCCAAGTAGCTGGGACTACAGGCGCCTGCCACAATGCCCAGCTGGTTTTTGGTTGGAGCCATTATTGTTGTTTGGAGGACCAGGGCTGGATTCGAACCCGCCAGCTCAGGTGTATGTGGCTGGTGCCTTAGCTGCTTAAGGCACAGGCACCGAGCCCTAAGTGATTCTTTTTTTTTTTTTTTTTCAGTTTTTGGCCAGGGCTGGGTTTGAACCCGCCACCTCCAGTATATGGGGCCAGTGCCCTACTCCTTTGAGCCACAGGAGCTGCCCCTAAGTGATTCTTATATGGCACCAAAAGGCAGAAAATATCAAGGCCAGGAAAATCAGTTTCCTTAGTGATTTAGAGAAGAATTGGCAAGAACAACAACATAAAAAAGGGCGAGACATCTCTTGGTTTGGTGGGAATGCTACAGGGTACAAAGAAAGAGAGCAGATAACAGCCTCTGATTCTCTAGTAATACCCCTATTATCAGACAGCAAAATGTGCCTTATGTTCGTACTTAAGATGAATCCTTATTTGGGAGACACAGAAAGCTGAAGGACATTAGTCTTTGAAGTTCTTTTCCCACCTAGAACCAGCCCTAGCGTAGGGTATCAGTTAGCCTTACTGGAGGAGGACTCTCTTCCTTCTTCATAATAGGAGGCAGGGGCTTCTTAAAGACGTCCTCTGGGGGAGCCTTCCCTTCATTGGTATTTTCCTGAAACTGATCAAACACATAGGTAATTCTTATATGATACCTACTCATAAAAATTGGGTTAAGCGTTAACTCTTGAAATTAGGCTAACTTCCTAAAGCTCCTAATTTGTGAAATATCAGTAATGCTGCTATACTGAATTTGAAACAAAGAACCATTAAAAACATAACAATTAGTATATATTACATGTTTACTGTATTTCAGGTACTAGATGAAGGATTATCTTCTTTAAACTTTACTACAATCTTCCTAGATAGGCATTAATAACCTAACTTTACAAATGATTGAGAATATAGTTAGAAAGATTAAATGGCAGAAGTAAAATGCAAATATTAAGCCAGTCTAATATCTAAGTTCTTAAACAAACTGTCTTTCCTCTATTTTTCTGTATCTCTAGATAAACAACTAATCATATTAGTAACAAGAAAATGATAAGCTATGAATTGAACCACAAGCAAATTCATCTATTTTCATTAATGTATAACTGGTATTAGGGTAAAGGAGTGTAATTCTTTAGAAAATAATATGACAAAAAAAGAAAGAAAGAAAAACAAGAATGTGATTTGAGCTCAGCACCTGTAGCTCAAGTGGCTAGGGCACCAACAACATACACCAGAGTTGGTGGGTTAGAATCCAGCCCAGGCCCACCAAACAACGACAACTACAACCAAAAAATAGCTGGGTGTTGTGACGAGAGCCTGTAGTCCCAGCTACTTTGGAAGCTGAGGCAAAAGAACCGCTTAAGCCCAAGAGTTGGAGGTTGCTGGGAGCTGTGACGCCACAACACTCTACCCAGGGCGACAGCTTGAGACTCTGTCTAAAAAAAAAAAAAAAGAATATGATTTGATTTTTCTTTTCTTTCTTCTTCTTTTTTTTTTTTTTTGGTAGAGACAGAGTCTCACTTTATCGCCCTGGATAGAGTGCTGTGGTGTCACACAGTTCATAGCAACCTCCAGTTCTTGGGCTTAGGTGATTCTCTTGCCTCAGCCTCCAGAGTAGCTGAGATAGAGTCACCCTCGGTAGAGTGCTGTGGCATCATAGCTCATAGCAACCAACTCCTGGGCTCAACTGATCCTCTTGCCTCAGCCTCACCAGTAGCCAGGACTATAGATGCGGGCTACCATGCCTGGCTATTTTTTAGAGACTGACTTTCTCTCTTGTCCAGGCTGGTCTTGAACTCCTGAGCTCAAGCAATTCACCCGCCTTGGCCTCCCAGAGTGCTAGGATTACAGGTGTGAGCCACCATACCTGGCCTTGATTTTATATTAAATGTAAAAATTATTTTTTATTTATTTTTTGTTTTTCTGAGACAGAGTCTCACTTTCTTGCCCTTAGTAGAGTGCTGTGGCATCACAGCTCATAGCAACCTCAAACTCTTGGACTTAAGCAAAAGCGATTCTCTTCCCTCAGCCTTCCAAGTAGCTGAGACTAGCAAAGTCTGCCACAACGCCTGGCTATTGTTAGAGATGAGGTCTCGCTCTGGTTCAGGCTGGTCTTTTTTTTTAGAAACAGAGTCTCACTTTATCGCCCTTAGTAGAGTGCCGTAGCATCACAGCTCACAGCAACCTCTGATTCCTGGCTTAGGTGATGCTCTTGCCTCAGCCTCCGAAGTAGCTGGGACTACAGCCCCCACCCCCCACAATGCCAGGCTAGTTTTTCTTTCATTTTTTTATTTTTTGAGACAGAGCCTCAAGCTGTCACCCTGGATAGAGTGCTGTGACATCACAGCTCATAGCAACCTCCAATTCCTGGGCTCAAGCGAGTCTCTTGCCTCTGCCTCCCAAGTAGCTGGGACTACAGGCACCCACCACAACGCCTGGCCATTTTTTTTTTTTTGGTTGCAGCCGTTATAGTTGTTTGGTGGGCCCAGGCTGGTTTCGAACCTGCCAGCTCAGGTGTACATGGCTGGCGCCTTAGCCCGTTGAGCCACAGGCGCCGAACCCAGGCGAGTTTTTCGTTGCAGTTTGGCTGGAGCTGAGTTTGAACCTGCCAGCCTCGGTATACGGGGCTGGTGCCCTAACTACTGAGCCACAGGTGCTGCCCTAGGGCTGGTCTTGAATCTGTGAGCTCAGGAAATCACCTGCCTTGGCCTCCCAGAGTGCTAGGATTATAGGTATGAGCCACCGTGCCTGGCTAGATGTAAAAATTTTCAACCCTTTTGATTGTGAAAATTTACCCTGAGGAATTTAAATGGAGAAACAAATAAAAGCAAATGTTACATATAATGACAGTTTCAAATTAGAAAGAGGAGATAAAACAAGGCAGAAGTGATGAAGAAAACCAGGGCATACACTTAAAAAAAGTTACTAGTACATGATAGTTCTGTATCTTTATAGGGTACATGTGATGTTTTGATATAGACATATAATGTGAATTAATGAAATCCATTGTTTCAGGTATTTATCATTTCTTTTTTTTTTTTTTTTTTTGCAGTTTTGGCCGAGGCTGGGCTTGAACCCACCATCCCTGATATATGGAGCCAGTGCCCTACTCCTTGAGCCACAGACACTGCCCTTATCGCCCCTAAAAACATTCCAGTTCCACTCTTTTATTTATTTATTTTTTGAGACAGAGTCTCAAGCTATTGCCCTGGGTAGAGTGCAGTGGCATCACAGTTCACTGCAACCTCAAACTCTTGGACTTAAGTGATTCTCTTGCCTCAGCCCTCCCAAGTAGCTAGGACTACAGGTGCCTATCACAATGCCCAGCTATTTTTTGGTTGTAGTTATCGCTGTTGTTTGGCAGGCCCAGGCTGGATTCGAACCCGCCAGCTCAGGTGTACGTGGCTGGCGCCCTAGCCCGTTGAGTCACAGGCGCCGAGCCTGTTGTTTTTTTTTTTTGGAGATAGTGTTTTACTTTATCACCCTCGGTAGAGTGCTGTGGCACCATAGCTCACAGCAACCTCCAACTCCTGGGCTTAGGCGATTCTCTTGCCTCAGCCTCCAGAGCAGCTGAGACTACAGGCGCCTGCCAGAGTGTCCTGCTATTTTTTTGTTGCAGTTTGGCAGGGGTCAGGTTCCAACCCGCCACCCTTGGTATATGGGGCTGGCATCCTACCCATTGAGCCACAGGCGCCCCAACCATTTTGTTTTTGAGAATCCTCCATACTGTTCTCCATAGTGGTTGCCAAACATACTTTTACTGTGAATTTTTGCCACAAAGGTATTAAAAATAAAGATAGAAACATGGGAAAATATTTATGATGAAGTGATAAAACCATATTCTCTGCTACGATTATAACTAGTGAAATAGAGTCAAACACTAAAAGGGAATGTAAAAAAGTGAAAATACATGAAGCTAAGGTGCTGGAATTTGAGCTGAGTCACTTTATTCTATCATCTACATATTATTTCCTTTTGTAAAAGGGAGAAAGTTGCCCAGGGGCCATAAGAGGCATGGGGACAGCCTACATCAGGTAATTAAAATATTTTAAACCTAGATATCCTGTGTCCATAATTCCTGTTTATTCATTTTTTTTTTTTTTTTTTTGAGACAGAGTTTTCACTATGTTGCCCTCGGTAGAGTGCCGTGGCGTCACAGCTCACAGCAACCGCAAACTATTGGGTTTAAGCGATTCTCTTGCCTCAGCCTCCCAAGGACCTGGGACTACAGGTGCCTGCCACAATGCCTGGCTATTTTTGGGTTGAAGTCATTATTGTTGTTTAGCTGGCCTGAGCTGGGCTAGACCCCGCCAGCCTTGGTGCATGTGGCTGGCGCTGTAATCATTGTGCTACAGGCACCAAGCCATAACTCCTATATTTTAATCTGCAATTATGTGGGAAAGACAACATACACTTAAGTTCTCTTACCCGTGTCATTCCTCTGTCTTTTCGCTCCTTGCTGTCTCTTTTAGGTGTATCCTTCTTGGTACTTAACTTTCCTTGACTGGTGGGTTTCTTTTCCTTGATCTCTTCTTCAGGTGATCCAAGGTCCTGGGGCACGTAGACTTCTTGCTGCAATATAGTTGGAAACAGGTAATCCTACAGAATGTTTCACTTTCCCAGCAATTCTAGGTCTAATAAGTTTCTTACTAGGGGAAGGAACAGCTCTTTTACTCATAAACTTAAGAGTCCATATCAATCTAAAAATCCACTGCTTAGGGAAGTACACATCCAGACTACCTGCTGTCTGCTTTTCCAAGAGTAGTACTATACTTACCTGCAATGCCTCAAGGTACTGATTTTCCATATAGGCAACAGTTCAGATTTCATAGATTTAAACTTTTTCACTTTTCATGCAATGAGCATCCACAAAAAATCCAGTGAATAAAATCCTCAAAGTAACAAATGACTGGTGCTTTTCTCAAAAGGAATCGACAGAATAAACAAAGTCAAAAACGCACCTGGGTATTGGGGTCATAGTAAGTTCCTGCCAGGGGGTCATAATAGTAGCCAGTAGCAGAATCATATATGTAACAGTCAGATGACGCTAAATGGAATAAAACCAGAGCCAATGTTAGTTGCTATCCAATGAACCCCTTACTGAGGACTCAGCAAGAACAACCTGAGAGTTAGGGTAGGCCAAGACAAATAGGGACAGAATCTGTAGACAATCCTTGTACTGGCTGAGCATCTCAGTTATTTCTTCCTAACTTTATGACTACATAGATTTCAAGTAATAAATAGCAAAACCCCAAAAATGAATAATAGTAAAAAACAAAGGTTACTTACACTGTTGTCCCTGTCGATTTGTATCTGATGACCAGTCTGAATTTCTGCCACCTCCCCTCCTATCTCGGAAATATTTTTTACCCTATCACAGAAAGGCAAGTTTATAATTATAGAGTTATCCAATAACCATTCACTTTTTTTTGAGATAGAATCTCACTATGTCACCCTAGGTAGAGTGCCGTGGTATTACACCTCACAGCAACCTCAAACTCTTGGGTTTAAGCGATTCTCTGGCCTCAGCCTCCCAAGTAGGTGGGACTACAGGTGCCCCCACAATGCCTGGCTATTTTGTTTCTGTTGCAGTTGTCACTGTTGCTTGCTGGCCCAGGGTGGGATTCCAACCTACCAGCCTTGGTGTATGTGGCCAGCACTGTAAACCACTGTGCTATAGCGCCGAGCCACCATTCACCTTAATAGTTACTCACTGGAGAAAATTTAAGATCACCCTTTTAGTTAGCTAAGACTTTTTTTTTTTGCAGTTCGGCCGGGACCGGGTTTGAACCCACCACCCTTGGTATATGGGGCCAGCACCCTAATCGCTGAGCACAGGCGCCGCCCTAGTAACCTAAGACTTTTAACAGAGCACTTCCCACATAATAGAGCCTACCTGATAATAATGCATGTGGTCAGAATGATCCCCAGAATCATTTCTGCAATAAACAACAAAACATATTATGAGTCTACTACCAAAAGGCACTTGAGGAGTACTTAATCCTACAGACCCTACTGAGGAAACTCCTCCTTACCCATTTTGTAGGAAAAGAATCAATCTAGACAGTAAGTAGGTTGGATGGTTCAGATACTCCTAAGGAGGGGAACAGCAGGACTCCTACAAGGGCATCTCTAGAGCAAAACAACTTTTTGTTGTCAAGACAGGGTCCCACTCTGTTGCCCTGGGTAGAGTACAGTGGCATGATTATAGTTCACTGCAGCCTCAAACTTCCTAGGCTCAAGCAATCCACTGGCCTCATCCTCCCAAGCAGCTGGGACGACAAGTGCACGCCTAATTTTTTCTGTCTTGGGTAGATAGAAAAATTTTTTTCTGTCTCGGGGTCTTGCTTTTGCTCAGGCTGGTGTCAAACTCCTGAATGGAAGCAATCTTCCCACCTAGTCCTACCAGAAAGCTAAAATTACAGGTTATGCGCCACTGGGCTTGGCCACAAAACAACTATTGAAAGAAGAGTAACAGAGCAAGATCTGCCCTGTATCTGTAAGCCTGTTTCTCTGATGCAGCCACCCCTAAGTTACCATGCCTGGGCCAAGGTAAGTGAAGGAGTAAAGAATTATAATACATTTCACAGTGCTATGGGGATATGAATGTGGCCAGGGAAACAAGAAGTCAGGAGAGCATTTTCTTAGGATTCAGAGGGATAAGGATATCTGGAGATTTTTTCTACATATCCAAGACAGGACCATCAAATTTTTTTTGGGGGGGGGGGGTGTAGGAGGTGCCCAGAATCTCACTCTGATGCCCAGGCTAGAGGGCTATGGTGTCGTTCTAGCTCAGAGCAACCTCAACTCTTGGGCTTAAGCAATCCTCCTATGTTAGCCTTCCAAGTAGCTGGGACTACAGTTGCTCACAACAATGCATAGCTAATTTTTCTTTTTTTTTTTTTGAGACAGTGTCTTACTATGATGCCATGGGTAGAGTGCTATGGCATCACAGCTCAGAGCAACCTCAACCTCCTGGGCTCAAGTGACCCTCCTATGTTAGCCTCCCTAGTAGCTGGGACTACAGGTGCTCACGACAACGCATAGCTACTTTTTTTTCTATGTTTATTTTTTGAGACAGAGTCTCACTCTGTCACCCTGGGTAGAATACCATGGCATCACAGCTCACAGCAACCTCAAACTCCCGGGCTTACGCGATTCTCTTGCCTCAGCCTCCCAAGGAGCTGGGGTCTACAGGCGTCCACCACAACGCCTGGCTATTTTTTTGTTGTAGTTGTCATTGTTGTTTTAGCTGCCCCAAGCGAGGTTTGAACCTGCCAGCCTCATGGTGTACGTGGCTGGCGCCGTAACCACTGTGCTATAGGCACCAAGCCTAAGTTTTCTATTTTTGGTAGAGATGGATCTCATTCTTTCTCAGGTTAGTCTCCAACTACTGAGCTCAAGCAATCCACACACCTCTGCCTTCCAGAGTGCTGGGATTATACGTGTAAACCACTATGCCCAGCCATGTCTTTTTTTTTTTTTCAAAAGTGATATGGTCTCACCATGTTGCCCAGGTTGGAGTATAGTGGATATTCACAGATGTGATTACTACACAATACAGCCTTGAATTTCTGGCTTGAGTCAATCTCCCACCTCAGCCTCCCAGGAAGCTAGGAATATAAATGCATGCCTCCCATGCCCAGTAATTTGGAACCCAAAGATACCCAGCAGTCAAAAGGGAAAGGAATATAGTAACTAGTACTATTATTTAAGGAAGAAAACAAATCTAGACTCAGAACAAGGCAGTTTTTGTAAAAAAAAAAAAAAAAAAATATATATATATATACACACACACACACACACACACACACACACACACACATACGTATATATATACACATATATATATAACGATAAAAGCCCGTATCTGAAGCATACTGGGAAGACATCATACCTTGCTGTCTGTCTTTCCAGTTAGGAAAAGGGGTTTCCTTCCTAAAATTCAACTGCCTTCCTTTCTGTGTTAAGTGACTCACGTGTACTCCTCTGTCTTACCTTCGTTTTCCAGTGGCCAGGTTTACAGCTACCATTTTTCCATCAATGCTAAATGGTGGATCGAGGTTCTGTAAGATCTTCACTACGCGAAGAGCTTCCTGCAGAGCCAAAGACACACTTTAACTCAAAGAGAGAAAAGGCCATGTCCTTTGAAAGAGAGTTGAACATGGGTATTTCCTTTTTAGCAATTTACTAAACATTATATTCTGGTCATAACTTTAACAGTAAGAGCATATTAGCAAAAGTAGGCAACTTATAATGAAAGACTGATAGGAATAGTGATCAGAGTAGATATCAATTTCATCATAGCTTACTGAAGCCTCAAATTCCTGGGCTCAAGGGATTCCACTGTCTCAGCCTCCTAATTAGCTAGGACTATAGGTGCAGGGCACCAAACCTGGCCTTTTTCTTTTATTACTATTGTTTGTGAGTCATTGAGGGTACAAAGAATTATGTTACACTGATTGCATTTGTTAGGTAAAGTCCCTCTTGAAATTGTGCCCTAACCCCCTGTCCAGAATGCAAGGGTGACCACTGGAGGGTGGCCTGTCCCCAGAGGCGAAGGCCTCCTGGGACAGGGACCCCTTCGGAGCCCAAACTGGACTGAGAGTGCCCGGGGCAAATTCTCATGGCTCCAGCTTGTGTCATCACCCCTCAAGAGCCCCAGGTCTGCCTTAAAGTGGAGCGCCAGGAGAGAAAATTTCTCTTGGACACTGGAGCAACTTTTTCTGTACTTCTCTCTAATCCTGGTCTTTTATATCCCAAATCCATAACTATACAGTGGGTATCTGGACAGCTGGTTACCAAATTTTTCTCCCAGCCTCTAAGCTGCAATTGGGAAGACTTGCTGTTCTCTCATGCCTCCCTAATCATCCCTGAAAGTCCTGCTCCCCGTGTGGGGAGGGACATACTAACTAAAACAAGAACTGTTTCCTGCTGGAGATCTAGTCATGATCAAAACTCCTCCCTCTAATTCACCTTCCCTGACCCCAACTTGGGAAGTCCCCTTTCCTGTTATCTTGTCTTCTTCTACTGTTAAAGTTATAGGAGTCAATTCCTGTATACTTCATTCACGAGTAAAGTCCTGGAACCCTCCATCTTCTATGGAGGCAGGCAATGAAGACAGACAACCACAGACCACCTACACTTGTGAGCCAAAAGAAAGTTTGAAGTTATTATTTAGGAAACAGCAAGAAAAATCCTAATATGGTTT
>CAUYRH010055102.1:0-19539 GCA_963574655.1 Perodicticus potto | reverse complement strand
TAACCAGGAGTTTTATGTTGCTGTGTGGTAGATTGATGCCATGGCACTCTAGCGGGGGCAACAGAGTGCGACCCTAACACAAAAAAAAAAAAAAAAAAAAAGGAAAATCGAAACACCAATGATATTTTCAAGTATCAAATTGGTAGAAATTAAAAAATTGATAATATTAAGTATTTATATGGGTATTGAAAATAACCCTTCTGCTTTGTTGCTTTGTTGAATTGTTTTGGAGGGTAACTTGATCATTTTATAATTAAATAAAAAAATTATATACTCTTTGACTCAGTATTTTCACTGCTACTGATTTATAGTATGTATATCTTTGCAGAAGTATATGGAAATAGATGCTTAGCCCAACTTTGTTTATAATAAACATCAATAATGTAAAAAGCCCAGAAATTACTTAAATGAGTAGTCATTGTTAAATTACAGCACATCCATAAGATGGAATATGTAGCTATTAAAGTGGGTTAGGTGGATCTGGTAAGAGAAAACTATAAATTATAATCTAAGTACAATAATCACTTTGTATGAATAAAAAACACAAATAGTTGTATAAATTTTTTTTTTTTTTCCTGGAAAGAGTTCATATCCAACTTAACAGTAGTTACTTTTGGGAGAAGATTAAGCATAGTGGTGGTGGGGGATGGATAGGTAAGACTTTCACTTTTGATTTTAGATCTTTGCATCCCATTTGAATTTTATTTATAGAAAAATATCTGCAGTCCTGGAATTATAGGCTATTTTTGTTTTCTTTATGCTTTTCACTTCTAAAAAATCCTAATGGAAATTTTATTTTCATTCCATTGACTTTATAGAATAACTTAGGGGGAATTAACATTTTTAAAATGTTGATTGTTCCTATCCAGTAATACAGCATAAGTTCTATGTTTTTCAGCAGCATTTTCTGGTGTTCATGTAAGCCTTAAATATTTTTGGAAAAATTTGAATTTAGGTATTTTAGTTTTAGTTTCTTTTGTGAATAAGATCTTTTGAAAGTACATTTTAAAGCTGATTATTATTACTAGTTACATGAAAGTTGTTTTTATGATTACATACGGACACATTGCAGAACTTTTTTAGTTCTAAGAGTTTTAGTTGATTTACTTGGATTTTTCCAGTCATGTCATTTTACGGTATTTTAAAACTTTTGTTTCAGATTCCTCAGTTCCTTTTAGATGATTGCTTTAAAAATGGCATCCCTTGCCGTATATTTTGTACTCAACCAAGACGATTAGCAGCAATTGCTGTGGCTGAAAGAGTTGCTGCAGAGAGAAGGGAAAGGATCGGGCAAACAATTGGTTATCAGATTCGATTAGAAAGCAGGTAAAGATGATTCTCATTTGTTCTATGTTTTATCATGCTTAGAAAAGACTAAATGTTCGTATTTCTCTTAAAGTAGAGAGGGTATGTTAGTTGCAAAGTTAAATTTGTTTTACCCTAATTTAAGTCTATATTAGGATGTTGACATGTCTAAGAGAGATTTTGAATATTTTGAAAAAGTGTTTGGATCCAAGATAAAAATTTCATTTTATGATCAAGTGCCAATTATTTTACTTCTTTGATCCTCATTTTCCTCATCTGTAAGATGAGGGTAATGAAAGCACCTAGAGCACAGTTTGAGTGTGAAGTTTAGAGTAAGCAGTTACCAAATATTAGTGATTAAATTTATTAGAGTAGTATAGGTTGAGCATCCCAATTTAAAAAATCTAAAATGTTCCAAAATCTGAAACTTTCTGATTGCTGACGTGCCCTTCAGAGGAGGTGTTCATTGAAGCATTTTGAATTTCAGATTTTTGGATTTGGATTGGTCAGCTGATAAACGTTACAAGTCCAAAAAAAAATCTCTAATCCAAAATACTTTTGGTCCCAAGCATTTGGATAAGGGATACTCAACCTATAGTGCTAGTAATATCTTCTTGATAAGTAGCATACTATTTCTTTGTTTTTAAAAGTGATTTAAAAAATCTGATTTCATTAGTGATGTATTTTTCCTCAAGCAAAAAGTGTTAAATTTTTTTTTTTTTTTAAAGCTATTTAGGTTCTTTAGTGAAATATATCACTTAGTTAATAAAAGGCTGTTGTCAAGGCAATCTTATATAACCTTGCAAAATCACATAACTTTGCTAATAAACTATATGTACCAGAACACTATTATATTTGTAATACTTACTAAAGGATATATAAGTCTAGCATTTAATGTGGTCATGTTTTAATTAAGTAAAATATTTTTAATTGTGCATTTTATTTTGATTTTTTTAAAAAAGGGTTTCTCCAAAGACACTTCTGACATTTTGCACTAATGGGGTATTGCTTCGTACATTGATGGCAGGTGATAGCACCTTGTCAACTGTGACACATGTTATTGTGGTAAGAATATTGTTGAATTTGCCATATGTCATTCAGATTGCTTAAAGTTTAAATACATAATTACATTTTTTGGAATAGGGTAAAAAAGAACCAGTTTATTCTTTTGAATATGCTATTGGAATTAGGTTATTTTTGTCTATAATTATTAGAAATATTTTGTGTCAAATATAGAATAAGACTGTCAGATTTTATTAGAGGAAAATAATTAGGTAGTTTAAAAAATATAATTTTCATAGATGAAAATGATACATGTGTTTAGAGTTCTTCAGAAATGGCGATTTTCCTTTTCTATTCTTGGTTTTCTGATCCCTCCTTTTTTTGTCATATATTTCCCCCTTATAGGAGTATACTTTATAGTCAGTGAACATCATGGTTAAGCTGCTAAATTAACCAGCTATCAGTGAACTAAGCAGATGAATTATTCCTATATTAAAGAATTATAGACTGGGTGTAGTGGCTCACACCTGTAATCCTAATGTTTTGGGAGGCTAGGTGGGAGGATGGCTTGAGGTCAGGAGTTCAAGACCAGTCTTAGCAACATAACAAGACCCCATTTCTACAAAACTTAGAAAACTTAGCCAGGCATGGTGGCATGCACCTGTAGTCCCAGCTACTTGGGAGGCCAAGGGAAGTGGATTGCTTGAGCCTAGAAGTTTGAGATTGCAGTGAGCTATGATAACATCACTACACTCTAATCCAAGCAACAGAGTGTGATCCTGTATTAAAATATATATATATATATAAATATATATATAAAGTTTTTAATCTAGGTAATTTCAGAAAAAATCAATTTA
The DNA here is from genome assembly GCA_963574655.1 of Perodicticus potto. NCBI lineage: Eukaryota > Metazoa > Chordata > Mammalia > Primates > Lorisidae > Perodicticus > Perodicticus potto. The sequence goes on along the minus strand of CAUYRH010055102.1, from coordinate 16,375 downwards.
GATTAAGGTTTACATTATAAGAAGCAACTTTTATAAATTTACCAAAGGATGCACCTGAGCCCTGATGCAACCAGAAGCATTTTAAAATAAATTTTGTATGTATTAAAAGAACAGTAAATTGGACTTATTTAGAATTCATTATAGTTTATGTGGTCTTATATTCTGAGGGAAACAAGGCAATACAGTTGGCCCTCTGTCTCTGTGGGTTCCATATCCATGGATTCAAACAAATGAGTATTGAAAATATTAAAAAAAATTGTATCTATACTGAACTTTTTTGTCATTCTCTAAACAATATGGTATAAAAAGTATTTACATACATTATAGCATATTAGGTTTTTCTTTATTTTTTGAGACAGAGTTTTACTTTGATGCCCTCAGTAGAGTGCCATGGTGTTACAGCTCACAGGAACCTCAAACTCCTGGGCTTAAGCAATTCTCTTGCTTCAGCCTCATGAGTAGCTGGGACTACAGGTGCCCGCCACAACGCCTGGCAATTTTTTGTTACAGTTGTCATTCTTTAGCTGGCTCAGGCCGGGTTCAAACCCACCAGCCTCAGTGTATGTGTTTGGCATTGTGTGCTACGGGTGCTGAGCCCCATGTTAGGTATTATAAGCAATCTAGAGATGACTTAAAGTATATAGAAGGGTGTGCAAAATACTTTGCCATTTTGTATCAAGACTTGACATCCATGGATTTTGATATAAGGAAAGTCCTAGAACGAGTTTCCCACAGGTACTGAAGGAAGGCTGTACTTTTGTCATCCACAGTAGGTAGTGGTTAATGTCTGATTATATCTGAATTGTCCATAATACAAAACTTTCACTAATGTTGATTGGCCTTTCTACATTTAATTTAAATCAGTCCAAAACCCAATAATGCCATTACTTTGAAGTCTTAGTCATTTATAGTTTTAACTGTTGGTGTGGTTTTATTTCTGTTTATTGCAGGATGAAGTACATGAAAGGGATCGATTTAGTGATTTTTTACTTACAAAGTTAAGAGATTTGTTGCAAAAGCACCCAACTTTGAAACTAATTCTTTCTAGTGCTGCCTTGGATGTAAATCTTTTTATAAGATATTTTGGAAGTTGTCCAGTGATATATAGTAAGTTAAATTTGTTAGATTTCTTCTATATTTTTTATAAAAGAACATTGTCAAGCCTAATGGTATTAATAGAAATTGGAGATTATTCTGAAGTAGAGGGCATTCATTTCTCTTTCCCTTTATATAGACTTCATAGTTTTCTCTTTTTAGCCTCTCTTTTTCCATCTACAGCTCTTTGTTAACTGTGTAGTGAGCTCAATTCTCTTAATCTTAAAAGGAAGCAATGCTTTATTTTGACCCCGTGTTTCCCCCTTAAGTTCTATCTTGTAGCTTCTTTACTTTCTTGGTAAATTCCTTGAAAAAAGTGGCCTGCACTCCATGTTTACTTTACATTTACTTGTCCTTCAACAAAAATGGATTTTACCACCAATCCTAAAAAAATTATAAACCACTAATTGATTAAATAAAAAAGTTGTGTTTACTTAAAGAGAAAAAGTTCATAGTTACCACATCATCCTTTTAAATTTTTTTAACTTTTCTTTTCTTTTCCTTTCTTCTTCTTCTTCTTTTTTTTCTTTTCTTTTCTTTTTTTTTTTTTGTTGCCCTACCCTGCGGGTGCCATGGCATCATCATAGCTAATAACAACCTCAAACTCTTGGGCTCCAGAAATCCTCTTGCCTCAGTTTCCCGAGTAGCTGCGGGTACAGGCATGCACCACCATGCCCAGCTAGTTTTTTTTTTTTTTCCTATTTTTATTAGAGATGAGGTCTTGCTCTTGCTCAGGCTGATCTTGAACTCCTAAGCTCGAGCAATCCAACAGCCTTGACCTCCCAGAGTGCTAGGATTATAGGTGTGAGCCACCATGCCTGGCCTTTATTTTTTTAATAAACATATTTTCTTTTAAATGTTTCTTAGTTATTTTTATTTTTAATTTTTTTAGTAGAGACAGGTTCTTGCTAAGTTATTTAGGCTGATCTCTTCTATTTGTTTTTATGTCCTATGCTCCTAATATTACAGATGTTAAAAGCATCGTATAGAGTATATTTCTGTTCTTACTTTGTCCATGCTCATATAATTATATTGAAATATGTTTTTAAGATTTATAAATATGAGTTTTACAAAAATGAGCAAAAAAAGCAGATACCTAATTCATTATTTGCATTTTGCTTTGTTCATCATAAACTCTTCTCAAGTTCAGTAACTCTGGATCTAGTTTATTAAGCATCTGCTGTAGTATTTTGCAATATAGAGGTACTATCCTTTTAACCATTTCTTTATTTCTGGATATTTGAGTTGAGTTCTGGTCTTTTCTGGCCAACCTTCCACTACAAATAACATTATAATGAATATCCTTGTACACATACCCTTATACATTGGTGCTCTTATTGTAGGGATAGATTCCTAATGGTAAAATTGCTGAGAAAAAGAGTATAACTATTTTTCATTTTAACAGCTTTTGCTATTTTACTTTTCAAAGGCTGAAATGATTGACATTTCCGAAGTATTCACTTGTTAGTTCTTACCAGTGTTGTTATGACATTGATCTAATTGCCCAGCCTAATGCTTACATTTTAGGCAAGAATCGTAACTTAAATTGTCTGTGGTGTTTCTCATGGGCTCTTTTTTTTCTGAAATGCTAATTTATTTGGGCTCTTTTTTCCTGAAATGCTAATTTATTTGGCAACACTACCCACTGAGTCTCATTCTGCATTTTAACCTGCTCTTTCTCAGTCTTCTCTTCTTTTGCATGATGATTAAATGTTGGTTTTTTTTTTTTTAGTTATTCTATTGATCCATTTCCCTTTCTCTTTCCTATTCACTCCCTCTTCATTTCCCCCTCTTACCTTCTTCTTTCCGATTCTGGGCTATACTCTATTAGCTACTGGACAGGCATAGTTTCCTTGGAAGCTCTTATTCATGCCCTTGGTTTCTACTTTTCCTTTTGTACTGATGACTTATAAATCTTTATTTTCAATTCAGATTGTTTCCTAGAGCATTTTCTTTTCTTTTTTTTGAGATAGTCTCACTCTATTGCCTTGGGTAGAGTGTCATGCTATCATAGCTCACAACAATCTCAAACTCCTTGTACTCAAGCCATTTGCTTGGCTCAGCCTCTCGAATAGCTGGGACTACAGACATCTGCCACTATGCCTGGCTAGTTTTTCTATTTTTAGTAGAGACAGGGTATCTCTCTTGCTCAGGCTGGTTTTGAACTCCTGAGCCCAAACAGTTCACCCACTAGAGTGCTAGGATTATAGGAGTGAGCCACCATCTCTGGCCTTTCTGGCACTTTTTGTTTGACATGCCTGAAACCAAACCCCATCTCCCACCAACCATCTTGTCTTTCTTTTCAGTTTTCCTGAGTACCACACTTACAGAATGGTTCTTAGCTCAGGAGAATCCTTTCAGGCCTGAATCTCAGAGGCAGAAACTGTTCCAAATGCGACTGCAGAGAGTGATACGGTCATCCATCCAGATTTGCAAGCTAGACACCCAAGAACTGTAGTTGACACTTCTTTATCATTCCTCTGTATCTAATGTAATTTTGAGTTCTATGGATTTCACCACTCAACTAATTCTAGAATCTGTCTGCTTTTTCATTTTCACTATCTCACCTCACTCAAGTCATTATTTTATCTGAATTATACCAATAGTTCCTACCTGGTGTGACGTATCCATTCTCTTGTCTTTTAAATTCATTTTCCACATTGCAGCTAGACTGGTCTTTCCTGAAGTGGAATTCTGATGATGGAGAGCACTCTCCTGAGCTTAAATCTTTGAATGACCTTTATCTATGGCTAAAAACCTAAACCCTTAGTAAGTCTTACCTATTTTTTCTGCCTTATCTTAAACTATAATCCCTGTTCCATTCCTCCACTTCCACAGTTTTCTAAGTGGGCTCTTTTGTTTTTTGGAGACATTTTTTTTTTCACTACAGGGACTTTGCACATGCTCTTTTTTCCTTCATGTTACATTTTTTTTCTTTTTTATATATCCTATTTATTTTGTTTATTCTCTTTTGTTCCACATTTTCTCAGTGATGCTGGTTTTCTTGACACATTCAAATCCTTCTGTTACATACTGTCACAATGTGCTGTACTTCTCTCTTACAGAACTCTCCTATGGGACTTTCCACAACTGCATTTTTACTTTTACATTTTGGATTATTTATTTACTATCTGTCTCCCCTGCTAGCTTACCTCAGGAGGGCAGGAGGTATCTCTGTTTCTGCTTACTATTTGTATTCCTGGTGCTGAACTTGATATCAAACACGTTAAACACTGTAAAAACCAAAATCAAACAAGTAAATAGTTGTCTAAAATAAAAATACAGTTCATTATAGAAGTTGTCTATAAATCAAAGTTATATTTAAAGGACAACATCTTAAGAGTCAATTGAATTATGGAATTGCTTTTGGGTATTATACTTAGAGTAATTAGATTGAGATTCTCATTTTTTATGTGAATTTTCTCTAAGATGCAAATTGACTGTTTAAAAAAATTAATTTTTAGTACAAGGAAGACCATTTGAAGTAAAAGAAATGTTTCTGGAAGATATTTTAAGAACTACTGGATATACAAACAAAGAAATGTTAAAGTACAAAAAGGAAAAACAGCGAGGTAAGCTTTTTATCAAAGAAATAAAAATGGTATTTTTTATACCATTTGGCATATTCCAACTTTATATTATGGATGTGCAAGGACTCTTGAAAGTGTTTTTCTCTGTGTATAATTAAATAACATTATATTAGAATATTGTCCCAAGTGTACCTTTGCATTCTGGTTTATGCCTGCAAATTATAACCTGTGGAGAGTTATTGGAAATAAGTGCCACATTTGTGGAGGTTGAGATGTCTGTTTAAGGAGGCAAAAAAGTTTATGCTGGCTGCCCACAGCATATCTCATAGGGGAGGAGTAGGAAGTGGATGCGGGGAGAGAGTGAAAGAGTAGGATTTGAGTAAGAACAGGTTCATCTTTGATGAAAATGTTGTTTTAAAAACTTGATATTATAGTGGAATTTCATTTATAGTTTAAATTTAGCATTATTTTACCTATTTTAATATATCTCTTGTTAAGACTTAGACTATACCTCAGCTTTTGAATTAGGGTTCTGATTCCTTTTTTTTCCTTTTTTTTTTTTGAGACTGAGTCTCATTTGTTGCCCTTGGTAGAGGTGCCATGGCGTCATAGCTCATAGCAACCTCTAACTCCTGGGCACAAGTGATTCTCTTGCCTCAGCGTCCCGAGAAGCTGTGACTATAGGCACCCGCCAGTGCCCAGCTGTTTTTAGAGGTGGAGTCTCATTTGGCTCAGGCTGGTCTTGAACCTATGAGCTCAGACAATCCACCCGTCTTGGCCTCCCAGAGTGCTGGGATTATAGGCATGAGCCACCATGCCTGGTCCCCTTTTTCTTATTTTTGAGTGAATTATTTATTATAGGAGACTTGGCTTTGAGCTTTGATACCTTTGTTTACTCTTTATCACCTTGGACAGGTATCCTTTGGCATCTCCACTTGAAAAATGTAATTAGCAATGCCTATTTCACTGGGCATTGCTGAATTACTGATATATAGATTGTAAAACTCCTATACTCTGAAACTTTTGAAGATGAAAATTATATGTAGTTGTATATCAAACAACTAGCATGGTGCTAGAGGTTCTATAAATGGTTTATTAAATTGGATAGAGTTGGAACACATTCTTCTTAGTAAAGTAGCACAAGAATGGAGAAGCAAGAATCCAATGTACTCAATTCTAATATGAAGCCAGTAGATGATTTAATACATACCCTCATAGGAGAAAAACTCAAATCAGTTCAAGATGGGAGGGGAGGGGGAACAAGGGAGAAGGAAGAAGAGAGGGGGATAGGGATTACACTGTATGGTACACATCTTGGGGGCAGGACACAATTATAAGAGGGACTTTACCTAACAAATGCAGACAGTGTAACCTAATACTTTGTATCCTCAATGAACCTGAAACAATTAAAAAAAAAAAAAAGTAAACTTATTACTAATCAATGAATAGATGAAGCTTTTTAAACCATGTCATGGGTCTGCATGGTTTAGCACAAGACATTTTATTAAATGTTGTTAATATATATTTTGTAAAGTAACTGCAGAATAAGGCAAACTGATAGCAGATTCAACTGAATTTGTTTAAACAAAGTAATATATTTCAAAAAGGAAAGAATGTATCAACTTACACTTTCTTTGATAATTTAGAAGAGAAACAACAAACCACACTCACAGAATGGTACTCAGCTCAAGAAAATACGTTCAAGCCTGAATCTCAGAGGCAGAGAACTGTTCCAAATGTGACTGAAGAGTATGATTTATTGGATGATGGTGGTGATGCTGTCTTCAGTCAGTTGGTAAGACCTCCCTGGTTTCCTGCTGATATCTTTAGGGAAAATTATGTAGGTTAAAGAACATTTTATGACCTTATAATTTTTTACTGCATAATTGAAGGGCAATTTTCTTAGCGTATTTTCAAACAACAGAGTTTTCAGAGCAACTTTTTATTCTATAGGGCACAAGAAGATATGTAATGCAGATATGCTTGCAGTTTTCTATCAGTGTTTACAGTTCTAATGCTTCTAAATGAACTGTATAAGGTTTTTAAAAATCCTTTTTAACAGGACGGCACCTGTGGCTCAGTGAGTAGGGCACTGGCCACATATACTGAGGGTGGAGGTTCAAACCCCGTCCCGGGCCAAACTGCAAAAAAAAAAAAAATCCTTTTTAAGAATGTTTAAAAATTGTTGCTAAAAGTTGTTATTTAGTATACGGAAGACCCATTTGGGTCATTGCACAATAGTTTTACTATGTAAATTAGTGGTTCTTTAGCTTGGCTGCATATTATATCATGTGAGCAACTTTTAAAGCCATTGGAGGAGATTTTAAAGCCTGGTGGAATATGGTGCCCCACCACCAGAGATTCTGATGTACATGCTGTCAGGTGGGAGGGAGGCATCAGTGTTAAAAAGTTGCTAGCCAGGCTTCTTCTGATATGCAGTTGGGAGAGGGAACCACGGGTACACAGATAAATTTAGCAACATCCTATCAGAAGAACAATTTGTGAACATTGTGCTTGGAGCAGTCCTTTATTGACAAGGTCATTCTTGTATATAAAAATAAAATACAATATTGTGCATGATGTTTGTGATGAAATGAGAAACTTTTATATCAAAGCCTTTACTGTATAATCATATGGTAAGTATCATTGTGGTACTTGTGGCCATTGTAGCTGTCTTACATTCTTTATGAACTGTTAGTTAATTTATAATTTATGCTTTCTTTTCTTTCTTTCTCTCTCTCTTTTTTTTTTTTTGTAGACAGAAAAAGATGTGAATTGCCTGGAACCATGGTTAATAAAGGAAATGGATGCTTGTCTCTCTGACATATGGCTACATAAAGATGTTGATGCCTTTGCTCAGGTCTTTCACCTTATTTTAACTGAAAACGTTAGTGGTAAGTTTAATTTTTTTTTTTTTTTATTACTCTTACAGTTATTTATGAAGGGAGCAGAGCTTAATTCAGGATTTATGCACTACAGTTTTTTGTTCCCAGCCAGTTATTTATTCTTTTGGAGTGCTTATTTCAATGTACAAATCAACATCTTATTAACATAGCATAGTAGAATAAATAAGAATAAATAATTATTGTGTTAAATGAGGGATTCTTAACCTAGTGTCTTCATTTTAGTTCTATGAGGTCTGTGAATATATGACAAAAATGTATGAAAATAATTTTATGTGTGTGTGTTGTGCATATACTCTGCCCAGAAAGATTTAGATGCCAAGTAGTTAAGCTGCTGATCCACACCCCTCAGCATTATTATTGTAATTGTTATTGGTCACTCTGTTCTTGAAACATTTTCCTCAATCAACTTCTGATATTCTATACTTGGCTTATTTTTTCCTCATTTTGCCGGCTCTAACCTTTTGGTTTCCTTTGCAAGGTTTTTCTCTTTTTTTCCTGACCTCTAAATATGAAATATCCTAGGCCTCAACTCCTCAGACCTTAATTCTAGTTATACTTTCTCTTTACATGGATCTCGTCTAGATGGCATTAAATATTTGTTTTAAATGACTCCTAATTTTACATCTCCAATCCTGAGCTTTCCCCTTCTATTTTTTTTTAAATTTAATTTAATTTTCCTTTTATTAAGTCATATACACATAGATCATGAGCACATTTATGCTTTTGTGGGGTACAATGTGTTGATTTTTTTTTAATACAATTTAGAATGGTTACATCAAACTAGTTAATATAGCTTTCACTGTATTTACTTAATTATTGTGTTAAGACATTTATGTTCTATACTTGGTCCCCTTCTGACTTTAATATACCAGATCACTTGAATATCTCCAGTTGGATATCTGTTCAGTGGGTAAAATTGGTATGTCGCAAACAATGTCCGATATCCCTTATAGCCTCCCACCTACTTTCCTTTTCACCTGCTCTTTTCTTAGGGTTTGCTTTTCAGTAATGGTCTCTTACTTACCATTGGTCATTTCTTGTTCTTTGTGATTGTATTTCATTTTCTATTGATCTACTTTTATAAAGCTCATCATTTTTTGAAAATTAATTGTTCTCTATTTTGAAAAATAATTTACTGTATTTGAAAGAATAGAGGTTTGTTCATTTCCAGTATTTTGGTATTCATTCTTTTTCTGTTATTTAAAAAATATTAACTCAGGAGAGTTTAGCAGTCTTACTTAATAGTTAATAGATTAACTCAAACTCTGAGTTAATAGATTAATAGATTAATAGTTAATAGATTAACTCAAACTTGTTGCTTTAAAGTACTTATGAAGCATTTTAAGTATTTAAGTATCATCCTTGGCTTGCTTCTTGATTTTTTTTTTTTTTTTTTTTTTAGTGAATACTAGACTATTCAGTAATGGTCATCCTGTGGACCCAGGTCTCTCCTGTCCTCTTACCTATAGTTTATACATTTCTCTCAGTTCAGTATTCTGATATCTTACGCCATGTGAAGAAAACTAAAATATTATGGTAGCTCTATGAAGTTTTTTCACTTCTCATCTTTTTATTTCTTTTCTGAAATATCAACTCTTAATTGGCACTAGAGTTGAAGATACTTCTTGTGATTCAGGAAACCACGTCCTTCATAGATTTCCTTTTATTACATCATTTTTCCTATGTGAAAGCATGGAAAAACAGCTGGTAAAAGCAGCTAGTAATCAGTATTACTAGACATTTTCTGTCATATTCCTATAGGTTATATTCCCAATACTAGTCATCTATCCTTGCATCATAAATAATTCTAAACTTATCTGCCTAAAACATTTATTATCTCATATCATTTCTGAGAATTAAGAATCTGAGAAGAGTTCAGGTGGGTGGTTTAGCTCCAAGTCTCTTAGGAGCTTGCATTTAAGTTGGCAGTAGTCATCTGAAGATTTATTGGGGCTGGAGGACCTGCATTCAAGAAGGCTCGCTTACATGGCTGTCGGCAAGAGGCCTTAATTTGTTGCTAGCTATTGGCAGTAACTAGCCATATGGTGTCCTCCATGGCACGGCTACTGTCTTCTTCAAGAGTGAGTGATTAAAGAAAGAAGGAGAATGAGCAAGCAAGGAGCTGTAGTTACATTTTATGACATAGTGTCCAGAGTTGCACACCACCATGTCTGTTTAATCCTGTTCATTAGTGAGTGACTTGGTCCACTTCACACTCAGAAGGGAATTAGGTTCCACCTCTTAAAGGGAGGAATATTACAGACATCTCAGATTTATTCATACTCCTCTGCTCAAAATACACACAGTTTGGTACTGTTCTCCAAGGCCATGACTTGAATAGGCATTTGTACAGACCATAATTAATACAGACCTCTCTGAAAATGCCTGACCATCCCATCTTCATCCTGGAATCTGAATCTAGGAATAAGGCATGGCTACCTGTGCAAAAAACAAACACCATCCCCCCAAAGAAAAGCAAAATAAAAAATAAAAATACATGTCATTATAGTATATTTTTCTTGATTATCTTCGAGAGAGGGAATTATCAGTATTAAGAAGAGAGCCCTTCAGCGCCTGTAGCACAATGGTGATGGCACCAGCCACATACACCAAGGCTGGCGGGTTCAAACCTGGCCTGGGGCAGCTAACCAACAATGATAACTACAGCAAGAAATAGCCAGGCATTGTGGCTTTTGTCCTGTAGTCCCAGCCTCTTGGGAGGCTGAGGCAAGAGAATCGCTTATGCCCAAGAGTTGGGAGGTTGCTGTGAGCTGTGAAGCCATGGCACTCTACCCAGGGTGGCATAGTGAGACTGTCTCAAAAAAAAAAAAGGAGGGGGGGCTCGGCGCCTGTGGCTCAACGGGCTAAGGCGCCAGCCACATATACCTGAGCTGGCGGGTTCGAATCCAGCCCGGGCCCAAACAAACAATGGCAGCTGCAATCAAAAAAAAAAAAAAAAAGGAACAACACCCATACAAATTAAAACCTGTGAAATGTACAGAACCAAGTGTGCTTCTGCACGTAAACGTGGACTTTGGGTGGTGATGCATCAGTGTGGGTTTATCAGTTGTGACAGATGTTCCACTTTGGTGGGAGATATTGATAATGGGGGAGATTATACATGTGTAAGGGTAGGTGACGTATGGAATATCTTTGTATTTTCCTCTCAGTTTTGTTGTGAACCTAAACCTTGCTCTAAAACTATAAAGTCTTTAGTTTGCCTTGGCCACCCATTAAATACAAAAACACTAATGAAAGCTGATGAGCAAAAAAATCCCCAAAAGGTTTGCTTACTTTTCACAATATTTGACAACAAAGATAAGCATAATCATCCTCAAATAATCAGTATGCAGCCTGTGGGCCACAGGTTGGACAGACACCCTGAATGTTATTAAATGATTAGGTAATTAAGTATAGGTGGTTATATGGAGAATTAAATTTTCCTTTTTAGTTATCTTAAATTTTAGTACTGAGACTTTTTTCAGTGAATTTTTTCTGAAATGACCAGTTTTGTAATTTAAGCAAATTAGTGCTAAAAGAAATTACATTGATTTATTTGAGAAATAGATTCTAGGGAGAAACTTCAATAGAACTTTATTTTTCTCAAGGAAGGTTTTTAGGAGAAGTAAATTTTCTATGAATGTTATTCCCATTAAGCATCTTGGAAAATAGTATCCTGGAAGGATGCAGGATTAAAGGAAAAGCAAAATAACAACAAAAAAATTGTCTTAAACTTTGCATTTGAAGTTTTTAAGCATTCATTACTGGTTATTGATGAAAATTAACTTTTTAGTTCCTAAATTATATCTTGTCGTTTTGGTGAACATGGCAATATCTAGATTTAGGAAGATTATTTAAGGGCTCTGCAAGTTAGTAGCTTCCTTTTCTATTTTAATTATAGAAATGTAGGCGAGCTTAAAATAATCTAACCATGAATCTTCCTTTTTCCTACCTTCCAGCTACTGTCTCTGTTCTATCCTGTTTATGTTAAGGGCATATCAATAGCAGATTTCCTTGGATTATCTGAGTTAAATGTTATATAATGCTGTTATCATGTAGTTAAAGGGAAGGAACAGTCTTATGGTAATTCTCCTAACACTCAATTCTGCCATTTAAATAAAAAAAAATTAAAATTGTTGGATTTCAAGGCAGTTTCCTGTCTCCTAAAATGTCAGGGTTTTAGACAACTGCCTGGGTCCTTGGTTCTTGCAACACTCTTGGTTAGAAAATGACCAGACTTACAAGGGTACATATGAAATTTACTAAATGTAGAACATAAATGTCTTAACACAATAATTAAGAAAATGCCGTGAAAGCTGTGTTAACCAGTTTGATGAAAATATTTCAAATTGTATATAAAACCAGCACATTGTACCTCATGGTTGCATTAATGTACACAGCTGTGATTTAATAAAAAAAAAAAAAGAAAATGACCAGATACCAAAGTCAAGCATGAAACAAAGTTTATTGAGGAAGAGAAGGTAGGTTTACAGAGTAGGAGCAAGCTACGGGCTTACAACACAAGATACTTTCACTATAGACAGCGAATGAGCCTTCATTGCTAGGGCAGGTAGGCAAAGAGATAAGGGTTATGGCGGGCATGGTTCTCTTTTATATTTCTGGGTCAGGTGTGCTTCATGGTTTTAAGAAGGAGAGTCTTATTGTGCATTTGGACCTCCCATCTGAGAGCCTATTGGAGTGTGTTCGGACCACAGGATAATTAGTTTTAAGGCTGTTCTAGGTCACTCCCAAGATGGTTATACTTGTTGTTAGGCTAAGTTCTGATTGGTAGTTTGATGGGGTGGTCCCCTCCTCTCTAGGTGTGAGCAAGCACTTTGGACAAAATTAAGGTGGGCACACCAAAATGGGGGCCCCATCCTTTTCCCTGGGAGAGTCATTCCTACCTTCTTAACAAAATGATTTTAAGTAGTTTGGAAGTTTAAGTTTTATTTATCTTTTTCTTTTTTCAGTTGATTACCGACATAGTGAAACCAGTGCAACAGCTCTGATGGTCGCTGCAGGACGAGGTTTTGCAAGTCAAGTAGAGCAGTTAATTAGTATGGGAGCCAATGTCCATAGTAAAGCATCAAATGGCTGGTAATTTTAAACTGCATCCATTCTTGGTGTATCTTTGTAAGCTACACATGCCTTTTTTTGATTACTTAGGCTTATCTTATGCTGGTACATTTCTCTTGGGTGAATAAATAATTTTGAGTGGATAGCTTTGGAACATTATTTCTTTGTCTTAATTTTGTATATCTTTGAATTTGGCAGGATGGCATTAGATTGGGCTAAACACTTTGGGCAAACTGAAATTGTGGATCTTCTTGAATCTTACAGGTAAAACTTCGTATGATTTTTTAATTACTCCTATCTTCTTTTTATAAAGAGCTTAGTCATGTAAATTATGAAATGCACAAATATATGTTATTTATAGCCTCTTACCCAGAGATTTTTTTTTTTGTAGTTCTTTTTTTTTTCACCTTTTTTTATAGACACATCTGGGAAGTGGAGATTTTTTTTGTGATTCTAAGGAATTTTCCATCTGATTTTTTTTTTGTATTGCTAATAAGATTTACCATGTCATAATATTTACCTTTTTATATATATGTTTTAAAAATCAAAAGGGGGGATTGCTAGTTAAATACAGCATAAGTATTTATCTCTAAATTTTCTTGAAACCTCATTAAAATGATAATCAGAATGGATGGAGAATGTTAACTTATTTTTGAATGAAAGATAGGTAATTATTTGATAAGTTGACTTAGCAGAACAGGGTAACTCACAGTGCAAATGAGAAACAAGCTCATTTTAGCTTTGGAACTCCTTTGTAGAGTATCCAATCTGTAGCCTTCATGCTGATTTTGTGAGGACTTTTTTTGCTTATCTGTGGTGTGTCAGGGTTGGGCCTTTTTTTTTTTTGTTTTCCACTAATCAGCTTCTATTAGGTTTAAAGTTTACAGATTGAAAATTGAGATACCATTCACTCACTTCTTCTGCTGTCTGCTGGCACCTTTTCCTGTTTCACATTCATGTTTCTGGGCAGAAAGCTTGAAACTTTCTTTCCTGGAAAAATAGACCAGGTTTAGAGAAAAGATTGAGAATTATAAGTAATTTTCCCTTCCTTCAATGAGATGACTATCTTTAGATCAGGTAACTCACAAGTTAAAATGTATTAGAACATTGGTCATTCAAGAACATAAAAAACCTTTTATTTGATGTGAGTTTTTATACTAAATTCTATAGAAGTAGTGTCGTATATTAGAAGAAACAAATGTCTGAAGTGTGACATTAGTTGTGTCATTGAGTCTCAAAATTCTTGGTAGATCCAGATGCTATTTCAGATATTGTGGGTTTTGTTGTCATTTCAGTGATGGCACCCAGAACTTGGGTATCCTTTTAGTACTAATAGTTTGAATGTTCTAAACATTATTATGATACGTAAATCTCATTAGACCCCACAGATTACCAAGTAAAGCAGTTATCTGGATAAAACTTAACTGGTCTTTTTATTTCATGGATTGTGACATTATCAATTATAAATTTCAAATGTCGAAAATAAAGTATGTTATTTGTTAGATTATCAATAATTGATATCTGAAGTTTAAATAGAGAATACAATGTCTTCTTTGTTTACTTACATTTAAGAAATAATACACCTAGAATGTTTTGAAGTGGTTTTGAGGACTGGGTGTAGTGGCTCATGCCTGTAATTCTAGCACTTTGGAAGGCTGAGGCTGGAAGATCACCTGAGGCCAGGAGCTCAAGATCCTCACTTTTTTGCCTGAGCAAAATAGTGAGACCATCTCTACAAAAAAATTTTTGTAAAATTAGCCAGGTGTGGTGCCTGTAGTCCTAGTTACTTGGAAGCTTGCACCAAGAGGATTGCTTGAGCCCAGGAGTTTGAGGTTCCAGTGCACAATGATGACATTCTAGCCTGGGTGACAGAGCAAGACCCTGTCTCATTAAAAAAAAAAAAAAAGGAAAAAAGTGGATTTTGAACTTCAGAATGTTAAAATGCAGCAATTATAAGGTTGTTTAATTTCCCTATTGAAAACAATTTTGTTATTTTTCTGCTAAGATTTTTAAGTGTTGGGCTGAACTAAACTTTCTGGAAGTCCTATTTAATTACTAGTGCTGGTAGTAGTCTATATTTTTATATATAGGATAAAGAAGCAAGGCATTATTTCAGTAATTTATGCCATTTCTGGCTTTTGGAAAGTAGTAGAATCAACAACTTATTTTTAGTGTAGAATTATGTACTAGTCATGTTAAGCTAGTATCCAGTGAGTTTTATTTTAATGTGGATTATTCATTAGAATATTATTTATAATAGTGAACAGTTTGTTTTTTTGAGTCTCACTGTGTCACCTTGAGTAGAATAGAGCGCAATGGCATCATAGCTCACAGCAACCTCAAACTCTTGGGCTCAAGTGATCATCTTCAGCTTCCTAGGTAGCTGGGACTACAGGTGCCTTCCATGACAAATGGCTACTTTTTTTTTGTTTTTAGTAGAGATGGGGGTCTTGCCCTTATTTAGACTGCTCTCAAACACCTGAGCTCTAGCAGTCCACCCACATCTGCCTCCTAAAGTGCTAGGATTATAGGCATAAGCCATTGTGCCCAGCTGTAATAGTGAACAATTAGGAGTAACCTATAATGAAAATGTAAATGATGACCAAAGATTCATGGGTTTTAACAATTTTACTGAGATATAATTCACATGCTATGTAATTCACCCATTAATGTACACAATTCAATGATTTGTTTGTTCACAAACTTTTGCAGTCATCACCATAGTTAATTTCAGAATAGTTTCATCACCACAAAAAAGAAACCAGTCCCCACCCCATTAGCTGTTACTCCCTGTTACTTCCCAGCCCTCCTAGCACAAATCTGCTTCTTGACGTTGGTATAGATTTGTCTGTTCTGGATATGTTACATAAATGGATTCGTGTGGTATGTGTTCTTTTGTGATTGGCTTAAAAGTTTCATCAATGCAGTAGCATTTCTTTTTTTAATTAATGACTGAATGATACTTTGTTCTATGGCCATACATTGTTTATATATCAGCCAATTGACAAACATTTGGGTTGTTTCCATTTTTTGACTATTACAAATAGTATTTGTATGAACATTTGTGTACACGTTTTTTTTTTGTAGCTAGACTTCACTTTTAATTAAAGAAATGCAAAACAAAATGCAAAACAAAAATAGGAAACATAATCTAATCACTGACAATTGAGAATAATTTCAGAGAACTAAATTAAAGTCACCATCTTCCAAGCACTGAAATCCTAACCAGTTTATACATCCTAACCATTTTACACATTGCTGCTAGTGAAAACATTATAAAAGTAAAATGAGTAAGCTATTTTCATGGGGTTTTTAAAGCTATTTTCATGTTTAAAGGCAGCTCTTGGCCTCTTTGCAATGACCTTTCTTGTTGAAGACCTAGATTTCCTTCCACTTCATTGTTCCCCAGTTATTCCTTCATGGTCTTCATGTGTTTGAAGCTGGCCTAAATATAGTATTCTATGTAACTCAAATATTGTGGTATAAAAATTTAGATGTGTTTAAGTAGAAGAGAAAGGAAAGACAAATTTTAAAAATGTTCCAATGATTAACTCCAAGTGGCATAAATGATGATTTTGAATTCCTTCATCTTTTCCTGGACTTTAAAAATTCTTTGCAGTGAATTACTTTTATGATCAAGAAGAGAAGTTCCTCTTATTAAGGCAAAATTTACCTTAATAGTTCCAAGATCCAACGGATGTTTGACAGTGTCATAGTAGTTAATGGAGTCCCAAAGCATTAACATCAACAGGATTATAAAAGGGCCAT
>CAUYRH010055101.1:0-44652 GCA_963574655.1 Perodicticus potto | reverse complement strand
AAATATACCCTGAGGCTAGAGGCCTAGAAGAGGAGACGGGGAAAGACCCAGAGAGGAACTGAGAGAGTATCTCTCTCCCCACTTGAAATCTCTCCCTCTACCAGGAGCTTTGGTGTTTTCTGTATTCTTTTCTGTAAATCAGAATTGTCTTACCACGGAGGGGTGGGGGTGGGGAAATAATGTAATGAAGAATAATAAAATACATAAAAAAAAAAATTTATCAGAGCTTATGTGAGAAAAAGAAAAAACACAACTGACAGTCCTCAGAGTCAGGTCAGGTTCAAAGAGCCCCTGCCTACTACAAGGTCAGCAGCACTATGGACAGGAAACAGGAGCCGAGCACAATGGGCAACTTAATTGGTTGCAGCTCAGTGTTTTCTGTCACTGGCTGCCTGCCAGTAACTAAAGCTCTGCTGCTGTAACTAACCAAAACTCAGCCATTTGCTATGTGAAAACACATGTACTCCTAAATTAATTCGTTTCATTTACCATGAGTGACTCCACATTGATTTTTTTCTGTTGGGCCTGGCACAGGACCCTAATCCAAATCAATGGTCTCCTGAACATTTTACTTAACACTTCTAAGGTGAGGCCATGAATCAGTTATGGCAGCAAAGGCCATCTGAGGTTAACAATTGGAAGAACAGTTTTGCATTCTCTATTCTGTGTAGTTGATGCTTGCCGATCCCTGTGCCAGCAACTACTATTTGTAACTGCTGTACCTTTTTTGCTTTATTTTCCAAATTATGTTATTAAAATTAATTATGTGCCCTGTGACTCAACCATCCCAGGCACTTTACCCAAGAGAAATGAAGATACACATCCTTGCAAAGACCTTCAGTGTTCATAGCAGTCTAGTCATGACAGCCAAGAACTGCACACAGCTCAAATGCCCACTAACAGGAGCATGAACTGAAAAAACGTGATATGTTCATAGAGTATTGTATGACTTATCAATGAAAAGGAAGGAATGCACACACAATGTTAAGTGAAAGAAGCCAGACTCAAAATATTCTCTGCTGTGTGATTCTGTCTATAGTGTGTTTGAGATCAGATGGAAGCCATCTATGGTGATCAGCGTCAGCGCAGGGGGTGACTGGTGCAGCAGAGGGGTAGGCTGGAGCAGAGGTGGGGGTTGACTAGAAGGTGGCCCCAACAAGCTTCCTGGAATAATGAAAATGTCCTCTAGCTTATTTGGGGTGGTGGCTAAACAGGATATACAACTTTTAAACCTCATTAAGCTGACACATAGTATCTGTGTATAGAAATTATAAAAAGGCTAGAAACTAATTATGAAATTAATATGTACTCATTAAAAAATGTGAAGCAATACAAAAATGAAGAGAGAAAAAGTTAATAACACAACTGCCTCTTTTGGACTTCCCTGAGGTAAATGATGTTTTGTTTATTTGTCAAATCAGAGTTCTGTTCCTGCCCTACAAACCTCTTCTCATTGTTCAAACATCACGGACATCATTAGAAGTCAGTGGATAGGGAATCTGACTCACTGTTTCCCACAGAGCAATTTCATTAAAACTCCTCATCTGTCTTTGACACAGGTGTCTTTGTCATCATGACAGGGCCATTTCCAGTCATCACTGCCAAGTCAAAGTTACTGGACATCTATGATGTCACTAGAACATTCATCCTAAGCCCCAGGACCCATTTGCTTAGATTATTTTGAATTGCAAATCAGACATCATGTCATCTCATCTGTAATACACATATTTCAGTAGATAAAATTCAAAAGATAAAATTATTTTTAAGAAACAACCATAATATCCTCATCACCTCTAAAGATGAATAACAACTCCGTAATGTCATGAAACATCCAGTATGTGTTTTACCTTCCAAAGATTAGATCAAGATGATGATGAAATTGTAAATAAAATATAAAAAATAAAAGGTTTAGAGAATCAACTCATTTGCCCCAATAAGTGAAGTCTAAACTATTTGACTGTAAAGCTATTGTGCAATTGCCAGGTTAATAAAGGACAGATTTTCTAGTCATCCTTCCAGTCAGTGTACCTTTTGTCATTTGTTAGCCCCACATAGGGAACAGACTGAGTACTGAACTGAGATGTTCTCAGGCAGTCCCAGTGCTGTGCCTCCTGAACCATCCCCTGGCCCTTGACACTAGTGGATGAGAAGTTCCACCTGTTGCGTGTAAGACTTGAAAGGAGCAAGATGCACAGGAGGAAAGGACCCATGCTGAGCATCACAATGACTAGATCAGGACACATTCCCAGTGACAGGAAGGAGACCCTGAAAACCAAACACAAAGAAATGGGGATGCAAATAACAAGAGTTCCTAAAAGCAAGATGTGCTACACTCAGAATTAATTGAGGAATTTAACTAAAAAAATTTTATTCCCAATTAAAAATGAAACATGTATTGATAGGGAGGAGCAGTTTTAAGACAAATAAGGATGGTACATGTGTCCTCTGCCCCCAACACTCTTTCTCAGAAGCCACTGGAGTGCATGACCCAGAGAAACAACAGGACAAACCAAGAAATAGCAAGATTTGGATGCAGGAAATGGGTGCCAGTGCAGGAGGCAGGCAAAGATCAGCCTGCGATGCCCGGCCAGGCCCCTCACCACAAGTGGCCCACATGCACTGGGCTTGGAGGTAACCAGGAGGTGGAACTGACAGAATGTTGCTATCTATGACTTGATAGGCTGGATGGGAACTTTTGGAAAAATAAGTACAGGTAAGTACATTGAAAATTAAGCAAACTTTAAAATGCAGTCATCACCAGCCCCCCCAGAGAATGAGGAGATGGAGCAAAGGGATGAGGACCTGCCCCTGTGATGTATAACTAAGTGGGATTCTAAAGGTATTGGGGAATTAAAGCATTTTTCATGAATTAATGTTAGGATAGATAGACAACAGTTAAGAATAATCAATGCAGCAACATAAATGTGTGTGGCTACCAAATTCTATTCAAGTGATACAGAGTGTAACGGGGAATGCTTCACCCAAGCTGCAGCCTGCAGTTCTGTCTGGAACACTCCAAGGAAGGTCTAGATGAGGACTGAGGAGTGACAGGATGTATGTCAACCACACACATTCCATAACTTCTTTTAAAGGTGAAATGAAGGAAAATAAACATAAAGACAGATCCATTTCCCCATTTCTGCTTCTGGGAAGGGGCCTGAAAGCCTCAGTTGGTGTCACCATCTTAGATATCTCCATTCTCCACTAAACCTGGCCTTCCAGGTCATCTAGAAATACATTTGTCAAGGTACAAAACAGATGACGCTTTGCTTAGTGTTGAGACATGTGGCTGTTTGGAACATGGCCTTCACTGTGCTCTCTTCCCCAAGGAAGGTGGAGGTAGAGCGGCTGGGGGAGTGGCCTCGCCTGACCTCTTCTTCCAGCCTTCTGCCTCCCATCCAAGGGCTTCCCTAATGCCTCAGTAGGAGGTCAGTGAGCAAGTGAGGACACTCTTGACCAGTGGAAGACAGGGTAGATGGGTAGATTCCTCCACTTCAGACAGATAGAAGAAGCTGCCAGTCACCCAAGGCTGACCTTGGCAGGAAAGCTGCTGTGTTCATTCCTGATCCCAGTCATGCCCAAGCCATTGTTCAAGCAACAACTCGCCTGCTGTGGTTACCTTGACAACCTCAATTCGTGCCCCTCTTGGTTCCTTGAGTGTCACTCATGAACCTCTCCCTGCTAACCCCTGTCTCTTTTACTACTTCACTGTTCCTCACCCTCCAGGCCCCATCCCGAAGGCCACTTTCTCACAGTGTCTATCCTGCCTGCCTTCCCACAAAGGGGAAGTGGTGCTGGTCTCAGTGCATGGGCCCATTCAGCATGGGTTGTTGCCACCACAGCCTCAGCAGGGCAGCACAGCACACTTCATTTGGGCCTACAGACTCCCATCTTACTCAGGTGCGGAGGGACACACACGCACATACTGCCATCCACAGGGTGCTTGGTGCTGAGGGGACCAGCTGGTTACATGTGGTCAGAGGGCTCGCTGACCTGACCCTTGGGCATCTCTGCAGTGTGATCTGTCCTTCTTCCTCAACCCCACATGCTTTAGGGTATTTATATCACAAGAGGTGGTGGCAGAGATGTTCGTTACCCCCAAATATCTGTGTTCCCTACATCTGCACTTGAAACTTCCTACCTCCCCCTGTGTTCCCCGCTCCTCTGGCCAACGGCTGTGAGAAGAAATGTCACCTCAAAGCTGAAGCATTGAAGAGTCTGCACACAACTCTAGCTCTGTCCTCTTCATAGAGAGGTGGTGGGTCCTAGACACAGCTTTAGGGACTCCTGAGCCATTGCTTAGAAGAGACTGTTTTAGAAAGCCAGGGGCTGGCAGCTTGTTTGGAGAAGTAGGCAAGAAGCCTGTGCTGTGTAATGCCTGAGATTTAGCACAACCTAGCCTCTCCTGACAAGTGAAAGTTGGAAAAAAGGTCTTGAGTTAAAAAGCCAAGAAACTGATGATCACCTTGCTGAATTCTGTCCCTCCTTGGAGGTGACAGAATCTCATGGGAGAACAAAAAAAACCAAAGGAGAGACATGCACAGCAGGAGCCACCCGGTTCCCAGTGCCCTGCATTTGTGAGCTGATTGCTCAGGACCCTCTATCCCACTGCAGGGCCCAGAGTGGATGTCTATTGACTCGGCTTTGTGTCTCAGCACCGCAGAGTGTCTGCAGGGGGAAGGACTCAAAGATAGTTCCAGAGTGAGCTAATGAACACACAAATATATGCATGCCCTAGATATTCCTCTGCTGTGAGCAGGAGCCTGTGCCCTGGAAACCTATCCCTGGGTGGTTTGGCTGCAGTCCCCCACCTGCCCCCAGGCTGCAGAAGGACCAGGCCAGGCAGGGAGGACAGACCCACTGCAGGCCCTGCTGGCCCAAGACAGGGATGGGGCTGAGAAAGGGAAGGAGGGAGGCCCAAGGGTTACAGGCTGGTGGTGCATGCCGAAGCAGTCAGCATTGTGCATGCCAAGTTCAGGATTAGTGCTGTAGGCCTGAGAAATTTCACCACTGATCCCATACAGCCCAGCAAGGCCACTTTTTAATGAGACACTTCTTCATGAGGCACAGAGCTTCACAGCTGGCACAGGGAGCTCCCCACCAGGGATAGTCAGGGGAAACCCTTCCTGTGAAGGTGTTTCTGAGTTTCATGAAATTACTGATGTCTTCACAATGCCATGGTAGATGGGATGGGTCACTGAGATCAACTAACATTTAAACAGGTGGCTGCTATATGTTAGCCTTGGGGCATTCTAAAAGTTCAAAGTCAGGGAAGGGAAACAGACACATCTAATCTATTCATCCTCTTGGCAAGTGTGTGCTGCACACCTAAGTGTGCCAGGCCCTGGCCTAGACACTGTCATCATATAGCAGATGACAGTTTGAAAACACACCTCACAGACAGAACTTTCATGGTCTGGGACCAATGATGAAGAAAATGGAGATGGAAATTATAGGGTATGTGACATAGGCAAAAATGAAGTAGGGGAAAGAGAAAGGAAAGTTGAGGGAGGTCACATTTTAGCAGTGTGGGGAGGGACGCTTCATGACAGAATGATAGCTGAGAAGAATCATAAAGAAGGTGAGGAAGCCAAATGCCACCTGGGAAAGAGCACACCTGAGGAACAGGATACTTGGGGAAGGGCACACCCAGGGAAGGACACACTTGGGAAAAAGTGTGCCTGAGGAAGGGCATATTTGGGAAAGGGCGCACCGAGGGAAGGACATACTTGAGGAAAAAACGTGCCCGGGGAAGGGCATACTTGGGAAAGGGCACGCCCAGGGAAGGACATACTTGAGGAAAAACGTGCCCAGGGAAGGGCATACTTGAGAAAGGGCACACCCGGGGAAGGGCATACTTGGGAAAAGGCTCACCTGGGGAAGAGTGTACTTGGGAAAGGGCACACCCAGGGAAGGGCGTACTTGGGAAAGGGCACGCCTAGGGAAGGACATACTTGGGGAAGGGCACACCCAGGGAAGGGTGTGCCTGGGGAAGGGCGCACCAGGGAACGGAACAACCGGGGAAGGAAATACCTGGGACATGGCATACCTGAGTGGAAGTGTGCACCTGGGAAAGGCTTGTCTCACTTATCTCTTCCCTCCCCTTGTCATTCACACCTCTGAAATATAGGCTCTTCTCAGCTTGGGTGTGGGGACAAGATTACCAAAGTCAGTAGGCACGAGAGGCACCATTCATGTGTCCTGTGATCCCATGGGACCCTTTCTAGAAAGATAATCTGCCGCTTAGTCTCGCTCCCAAAGGTCAGGAATTCCAGCTGTCCATTCAGTGTCACAGGTGAATGCTGTGGTTTGTTTAAGCATATTTCTAGAGGAAGTGATGTCAGAGACACCCGCTTCCATGAAGGACACCTGCCTCCCCTGGAGGTCATCTGCTGTGACTGAGGCTGGGCACCCAGAGCAAGACCAGCTCCACAGAGCTACCCTTCAGCTGTGCTGTGGGAGCCAACTCTCAGTCCTGACCCACCCTTCGCTTGCAGCTGATTTCAGGGAGACCAGCTATCCTACCTCACCATCTTATCCCAACCTCAGTACATAGGTAGCAACCTTTTAATAGTTCAAAAGAACAATTTTAGTCATTTGGCAGAAGCAATCTTCCTATTAGCACTTTTGCTGGGAATCTCTCAATATGCAATCTCTGCTAATGAGCTCATTACAAAACCTCTCACAGCCTCCCGGGAAGTATACCAGGTGACCAAATGTGATCAAATGCATATATTCAGTCTCTATAGAGACTATCAAAAATTGCCAATGCTAAAAATATTGCAAGTCATCACAAAGGGATATTGGAAAAATGTCTCAATTAGCAATAATTATACCTGGCCACCATATTGCCACTGTGTAAAACTCAGGCATACATTTAAGACAATAGAGGTTTACTGAGTCCTTACCATAGGCAGGGATGATGGGATCAAACAAAATCATGTCTAGGGCCTGGGAGGTAGGATGGAGGCTGGCCGTGCTTATGAGGCAGGTGGGCACAGGACAATGGACAGATGGTGATACACCACCGAGGCAGCACTAACTGCATGCCAGGTGCTGTTCTAAGCACTTTACACATCATGCTTTATGGCAGGGCTTCTCAAGATGCACACTCAGCAAGTGTGGGAAATAAACATCAGCTGTCATTTTTATTGTGGAATTTTTGAGGAATGAAATAAAATAAAAACAAAACAGAATGCACAATTGTTAGAAAAGGTGAAGTATGATTATGATCCACAGAAAACCCAGAACAATAAATGGGAAAACTTTTTCAATTAGTGACTGAGGTCCTAGCTCCATCACCTGCAAGCCTATGACCTCAGGTGACAAACTTTCTTCTCTCTTCCCTTGTCTGAACTTCTGCAGAGTCCTGGATATGGGGAGGTCTCCTGTCTTATCAGGGCTCAGGTATGTTGTGAAGAGCCAACAAGAGAATGGAAACAGGAGGACCTGTGATCACAAAGCACTTTGGAGGACAAAGAGGTGGGTGCCAGCGGGACACTTACATGCTTTTGATCACATAGAGATGGGTGCCAGCAGGACACTTACATGCTTTGATCACATAGAGATGGGTGCCAGCGGGATGCTTACGTGCATTTGATCACATAGAGATGGGTGCCAGCGGGAGGCTTACATGCATTGATCACATAGAGATGGGTGCCAGCGGGATGTTTACGTGCATTTGATCACATAGAGATGGGTGCCAGCAGGACACTTACATGCATTTGATCACATAGAGATGGGTGCCAGCGGGACGCTTACATGTATTTGATCACATAGAGATAGGTGCCAGCGGGACGCTTACATGCATTGATCACATAGAGACGGGTGCCAGCAGGACACTTACATGCATTAGATCACATAGAGATGAGTGCCAGCAGGACACTTACATGCTTTGATCACATAGACATGGGTGCCAGTGGGATGCTTACATGCATTGATCACATAGAGATGGGTGCCAGCAGGATGCTTACATGCATTTGATCACATAGAGATGGGTGCCAGCGGGACACTTACATGTGTTTGATACTGTGCTCACTCATGGGTAGATGGATTGTCCTGTACGGTACTGAGAGACAGAAAATGGATGGGGTGGCCAGAAGAAAAGTTGGGTTCCACTAGGCAGTGGTTAGGCTGTGGTTGGCCACAGTCATATGTACTTTTGTTGTTGTATATTTCACTCTCCTTATAGCCAGTCCCACTAATGAGTCACTGCTGTTGCTCTGGGAACCACAAGTCCATAGTACATGCAATCTTGGTGTGACAATCAACCAAGGCATGTCCTAAGCTAGGGCCTATGATACAGGCCACACTGTTAAACTCTGGGCCCCAGGACCCTGAATTTCAGCAGAGCAGTGCCAGGGTGGAAACAGTTGAGAAGAGCATCCCCCAGTTCCTCACTCTGGCTCCTAAACAGAGATTTTTCACTTTTTCTTATTTTTTTTTTTTGAGACAGAGCCTCAAGCTGTCACCCTGGATAGAGTGCTGTGGCATCACAACTCACAGCAACCTCCAATTCCTGGGCTCAAGCGAGTCTCTTGCCTCCGCCTCCCAAGTAGCTGGGACTATAGGTGCCCGCCACAACACCCGGCCATTTTTTGGTTGCAGCCATCATTGTTGTTTGGCGGGCCCGGGCTGGATTCAAACCCGCCAGCTCAGGTGTACGTGGCTGGCTTCTTAGCCCGTTGAGCCACAGGCGCTGAGTCGATTTTTCACTTTTTCTTTGATTTTGTGAGCTACCAGATCCCTCTGTTTCATGCTCCAGTCAACCAGATGCAGTTTTGGTTGTTTGCAATCATAGACCTGTTCACACAGCAAAAACTAGGCTGCCCGGGAGATGAAGACCAGCCCGTGCCCAGCCCCTTGTCCAGGCTGCAGGGGAGAAATGTGTCCCTGCCTTGCATTTCTACCCTACCCCACGAATGAGAAAACTGAAGCTCAGAGGAGAGGTGGATGTCCAGTGTCATAGCAAGTGAATGACAGAGGGAACACCATGATCTGGGGCTGAGTCCAGGTTCTAGTACAGAGGCAGTTTTTTTTCAGATCCTTCCTCATGCGACCAAGTGTCTCCTTCCTGCTCACCAGGTCTCCAGGCCACTTGGGGAAGACAGACGCCCATTCAGCTGGGACTTTCTCTGCTGAGTCCTCCCCTTTTGGCTCCAGGGCCCAGCGCAGGTCCTGAGAAGGCCCATGAGTATTCAGCTTTCAGGAAGTCTTGGCCAGGTTTTACTGCTGAAATAATTTTGTCATTGGGCATATTGACAAAAAAACCAAATTGAACATTTGGCCATAGTTTCATTCCCACAAATTGCTGTTCCAATCCTAGTCTTTCCCAAACTGCTTGTCAAAATTCCCATCAAATATTTTCCCACATGGAATGCTGATGTTTCAGGCCCTGTACGGCTCACTTCCACAGCTGTGCACTTTGTTCATTATTAACGTGGTGAGGCCAGAGGTATTTCCAAGGTACGTCAAAGTGCTTGCTGGTGTCTCTCTGGGAGAGCAGCTGGTGGGTGAAGATGTGAAGGGCATCATGCCTACCAGAGCAGAGCACAGGCCAGGAGGCCTGAGCACTACTTGCCACTGGGGGAGCCCTTGGCTCCAGCCCAGTCCTATGGCTGCCTCACCAGGTCAGTCCCACCCCACAGACCTCACAGGGTGTGGACTGTCATCCTAGGCTTGGCTTTGAATCTTAGCAGCACCAATGACCAGAATGAGTCCTTGGCCAGGCTACAAACTTCATGGCAGACTCCACCTCCCTGGCTTCTCATCTACTGCATGCAGGTACCAATATTTACCTTTAAGGCAGAGTTTCTGAGTCATTCAATTTTATGGTATATTCTTATGCTGTATGTGCAATTATTAAAACTTTTCTTTCAATCAAATTACTGGCTTTGTTTAAATATCTTTTTCAAATTTATCTATATCATCACTGAAAATGGAAAACAATTTCACATGCCATAAACAGAGAGTAACTAAAAAAATTAGCAAATATAAAATAATAGATTTTTTATAATACACATGTCACACACACACCCCCAAAAACCAGCATGCACACCTCCAGGGATAGGCCTGATTTTGGAGACACTGCTCTAAGTCGGGGGTGGGCTGGGATGTGACCATAAACACTTCCAACCTGGATGTTCCCAAGTCCTCCAAGTATCAGGGGTCTCTATTTCATTAATTAAAAAAAAAAAAAGCTTGAATCCATGTTCCAGGCATTATTTCAAGGCTCCTCTTGGCCTCTTCCTTTCCCCCTACCAAGACTTTGTGGATTTCCAGGGGCAGTGTGAGCAACCTGCTTTTCTCACAATGCATGGCTCCTACTTGCATTCTGTGTCCCCAGTTCAGTGGTGAGCTTCTTCTCTTCTATGCTGTGGATTGACACATCCAACCACATATCTGACCGTCTCTTTGGATCTCACAGACGCCTCGGCCTTAGCAAACTGGAGACAGAACTCGTCAACCTCCTCGATCTTCTGTGGGGTGCATGCTCACTCCTCAGGTCCCCGTGTTTCTGCAGGAGTACAGCTCATCTGTCCTGCTCTCTGCTTTGTGTCTGCTGCACAGAGCATTCACCTGGCACAGAGCAGCAACTACCTAACAAGTGACCCCAAATCCTACTGACAGAGAGCAACAAGTTTCATTTCCCACTCAGGTAGGTCTCTGTTTCATGCCCTCCTCACTCCAGGATCCAGGCTGAAGTGGCAGCCCCTACAGAACTTGCCAGACTTGTGGTGGGGGAGAGAGCATGTCAAGCTGCCACAGCTACTCACCTTTCATCAGTGAAGACTGGACAGTGGGACAGAAGCAGCACCCCCCTGTGGGCTACTTGGGAATGGCAGCCCAGCCTGCCGCAGGGCCTGATGAATGTTTCCTTTTCTTTTTTTTCTTTCTTTTTTTTTTTATTGTTAGGGGTTCATTGAGGGTACAAAGAACAAGTTTACATTGATTGCTTGTGTCAGATAAAGACCCTCCCACAATAGTGCTCCACCCCAAAGGGTGTACCACCACCACCCCCACAACCCCCAACTCCTTCCCTCCTTATTTCTTGTTGACCTAATAAAGTCTCAGAGGCAGTTTCCACCAAGGACCTAGGGCCTGAATTTCACATGCAGGTTAGAAAATGGGCTTCATGCTTGGGTTACGGACATGCATTTGGGATGTGGAGCTCACCCATTAGCCTAGGACACTAGTTTGTCACACAGGACATTACTTTCTCACACAAGGCCCTCACATGAGGGCCTCATACTTCAGCCAGAGAGGCTGCAGGCTGGCAGTGCAGTGAGCAAGCTCCACACCTAGTCTGTGTTTCTGCATCAGGCCCAGCTCCCACATCAGATGCTAACCCAGGCTCTCTCAAGGCCAATGGAGGAACCCAGGGCATCATCACATCCCCAAGGCCCTTTGAGAAATCTCACAGCTCCTTGGAGATCAATGTGACTGTAGCAGTTACTGCCCTTCTGTGGTTTGGTTCTTGGTACTTGGGAGCCATACCAGGTACCATCTAAGGGGCTGTACCAGGAGGGAGATCAGGCCAGGTAAAGTCGTCCCTCATCGGGAGTCTCCTGCAGGTGACTCAGAGGGAGGGAGAGCCAGGAAGTGAGCACCACATGTCGACTTTCCAGGTACTTGCGGCTGGGTGTGTAGCCATTGTGGGGTGGAGGGTCAGTAGAGGTTAGGTCTGGGTGACAAAAACAGGGGACTTACCCTACAGATACCCCTGCTTGAGTACAACATAGCGCAAGTGCAACCCACCTTCTATACACAGGGGCTCAGTTTAAAAGGACATGGACGCCCCCAAAAGCACCAGGAGGCAGCTGTCAGAAAAAGTGGTGAACCTTTCTAGGCAGCCTGGGGACAGTCTTCAGGACTCACAGCACTTACAAGAAAGTGGAAGAGGGGAGAGAAGGAAAAAGGAAAAATGGGAGGGAGGGAGAGAGGGAGGAAAGCAAGGTACAGAACAGGGCAGCACAGTTCCTTTTTGGGTGAGAAAGGAGAAGAGTGGCGCATAGACCCGTTCATCCACTTTCTGTCAAGCTGTCAGACATACAAAGAGCTCACAAAGGGGCGCAGGATAGGGTCAGCAGGGACAGGGAACAAGTTTTTCAAATTAAACTTTTTAACACTTTCGCTTTAGAGCCATAGAAATGTATGACCTACCTCTGAGCCTCCCCTGCCCACAGACTGAGTCTCTGGAGCTGGAGCTGAACCCGTCTCCCAGCACACGGGCTCGCGGGCTCCCGGCGGGCAGCGCTTTGGTGGTGAGCCCAGCGCACCGGCTCACTACCAGCCCTTTGAGGCGCGCTTGCTTCTCTGACATCTATGGCGGAAGCTTCCTGCTCTTCTGGCCAGCCCTCTCAGGGAAGGAGAGGACAAGGAGCTTTGTCGTGTTGTGAACGGGAACACGGAGGTCCGGAAACGGTGGGGTGGCTCCAGGAGGGCTCAGCCCTCGCCTGCTCCGCCGGTAGGCCTCCTCCCGGCCGCCCGGCGCTCCTTCCCTGCCCCAGAAGCGTTTTCTCCGGAGCTCAGAAAGCTGTTTCCAAGGTCATAGGCCTTCCAGCGTCCAGGGCAGGGAACTGCCTGTGTGGGGTTTGGAAGGATTCTGTGCACCTGCCCCACGCGCATAATTAGGCGGAGCGA
Source organism: Perodicticus potto (assembly GCA_963574655.1). Lineage (NCBI taxonomy): Eukaryota > Metazoa > Chordata > Mammalia > Primates > Lorisidae > Perodicticus > Perodicticus potto. The sequence continues at coordinate 32,010 of CAUYRH010055101.1, read as the reverse complement.
AAGAGTCCACAGCAGTGGGCGCCTGTAGTCCCAGCTACTCCGGAGGCTGAGGCAAGAGAATCAACTAAGCCCAAGAGCTGAAGGTTGCTGTGAGCTGTGATGCTACAGCACTCTACCGAGGGCGACATAGTGAGACTCTGTCTCCAAAAAAAAAAAAAAGAGTCCACAGCAGCAGACCTTTGTGAGCCACCCCCTCCCACTCGCATGGCTTCCTTTGACCCAGACTTTTTTCTTTTTTAATTTTTCAAAGTGTAATATGCAAACGGAATGCCAACCTGCCTGAGGCACTCAGATGGAGAAATCAAATGCTACAAGCACTAGGGGTGCCCCTTTCCTGACTTCTGGCACCTTAGGTTTGTTTTGCCCACTTCTGGACCAACAGGACCACACTGTATGTGTCGTTTGTGTCTGGCTTCAAGTGACTCACATGATTCGGTAGGTTTGTTCTCACTGCTGAGGAGAACTCCATTGCAAGGGTAAACAATTCATTTATTTGTTCTGCTGTTGATGGGCATCTGGGGCTATGAGGAATAATGCTGTCCTGGGCAGTCTAAAGTGTAACTCTGGTGAACATTTCTCTAAGAGGATAGACCTGGGAATGGAATGGCTGCTTTCCAGCCCTTTGCTGCGAAGTCTTGCTGTGACTCTGGAGTCAGAGGAAGCAGGGGGACCACCCACATTCCTGACTCCAGCCAGGTACAGAAGGGGAAGGAGGGGTGAAGGGTTATGGAAAGACAGGATGCTGGGATGCTACTGTCCCGCCCCTGAAGGGTGCCACGCCCTTTGTTGGCCACAGGTGTGGATGCAAAGCCCAGTGGATTACTAGAAGGGAGGACAGCAGGTGTCTTTTGGCACCTTGGCCCCAGGCCCACTGGGACCACCCTGGCTCCTCCCTTCGAGAAGAGTTACTAGCTTGATTGAGGGGGTTAGGCTTTGGTCATTACTGCCAGCAGGACCAGTAGGCCTTAGGTCACAATCCACACTCATACTTCTGCTTTCACTCCCTGCCTGCCTCCCTCCAGGCAGGGAGTTTGTCTCCCTTCCCTCACTTGCCATGTCCTGTCCACCAAGAGGACCTCTATAGTAAGAATTAGACATCCCCTTAGCTATTAATAAGGGAAACCAGATTCCATTTTGTTGCTACTCCCAGCATCTAGTCCTCTTAGGAGTCCTCTGGGGCAGAAGACAGCAGACAAGGAGACCTTGTTATTTATATTTGCCTGGTTATAATAATATAAAAATGTCATCAGACACTAAAGAGGAGAAGAAAATGTGAAGAAATTGAGCTTTATTAATATGAACTTGTATTAATCAAAAGAGATCGACCATAAAGAGTGAGAAGACAACCTATAAAAAGGTTACATTCTATTCAATAAAGGACATGTGACCAGAAAACATAAAGAAAAAGATACATAGTTCAATTAAACAGGAAAAAGACTAGAATAGATATCAAAAGGAGATATGCAGATAGCCAATATACAGATGAAAAGGCATTATTACTCACCAGGAAATGCGAATTAATGCCGTTAGATACCATATGAACACCCACCAGAGTGGCTAAAATAGCAATAACCAAGTGTTGATGAGAATGTGGAGCAACTTCGGCTCTTGTACACACTGATTTGGTACAATCACCTCTTGGAAACATCAATAAAAGCAAGCAAACATCTGCCATAGGAACCAGCAACTCCACTCCTGATACACACCTGAGAGAAATGAGTACTTATGTTTCCCAAAGTCATGGTCAAGAAGACCTACAGCAACTTTATTCATTTTAATCCCCAAACAATACACATGTCTTTAAATAGTAGACAGATTAAATGGGAACAGTTTAAGAATACAATGGAATATTGAATAGCAACAACAAATAGAAAATTGCTAATATTTGCAATAACATGGATAAATTTCACCACATACAATATTGAATGAGAAAATATAATTGAGCATATAGTTACGGATTGCGTTATATATAATACAAAAACCAGACAAACCTGATTTATAGTGTTAGAGATCAGAATATAGGGGTGGGGAAGTTGCCCAGGAGTGGACACCAGTGTCTACTAGGGAGCTGTGAATTGTCTATCTTGAGCTGGGTGCTTGGTTACACAGCATGTAAAATTCATTAGCTTGTACAGTTACTATAATCTTCCAGTAAAAGTGAAGAAGAAGGAGAAGGAGAAGAAGAAGAAGAACTTTACTGTTCACCTTTCTCCTCAAAACAAACAGGATTCAGAGTTGTGGGAGAAACTTTAGTGTTGATCATAGCCAGTTCAATCCCCCTTTGCAATTGGGTGAGACATGTGAGCAGTTCTGCCCATGGTAGATATCAATTCCAGACTTAAGCTTTCACTGCAAGGCTTGATCCTCCAGTTCCTCAATCCCCAGGGAGTCCCAAGATCAATATCAACTGAGAGAGCTGAATTCTTACATGGAGAGGGTTGCCTGGACCTGCTCTGGACTCTGAATGAGGGAATATAAACCTTTACTGGAGTAAGCCAGGGGTGGGCTTTCATGTTGGAAGCTGCATTAATTTAGCTATAATCTAAATAAGGCCCCATTCAAGAAAGTTCAATTAGTTATACTTTAAAATGTATATTATTTTTATAAAAATCTACTATATACTTAACATTTTGACAAAATGAAAACTATTTGTTAATTTTAAAGTTAGCCTTTTACTAACTTTGTTGTGTCTGCTTTCTGTTGGAAAGCATTTGAATATTTGGTTGCAGCATGGAGGTCTATGGTTTTAGTTGATCCTCTAGATGGATATCAGTCATTTGTGACCTTAACAGCATCTTCATTTGAGTTAGGTAGAAGAATGTAGATTGGCAGCAGTACATGGTTGAAAAGCAAGAAAGCATTTTCCAGGCATGTTGCCAAAGGTGTGGGTATTCTATTACATTTTCCCATATTTTAACTGGATCTTTCCTGGTATCAAACAATGTCTTTACAATGTCATCTACTGGCTCAGCACCCATAGCACAGTGGTTATGGCACCAGCCACATACACTGAAGGTGGCGGGTTCAAACTCAGCCCAGGCCAGCTAAACAACAATGACAACTGCAACAACAACAACAAAAACAGTTCACTTGATTTGACTTGGCACCTATAGCTCAAGCACCTAAGGGAACCAGCCACATACACCAGAGCTGGCAGGTTCGAATCCAGCCTGGGCTTGCCAAACAACAATCACAACTACAACCAAAAGCTGAGGCAAGAGAATTGCTTAAGCCCAAGAGTTTGAGGTTGCTGTGAGCTGTGACACCGTGGCACTCTACCAAGGGTGACATAGCGAGACTCTGTCTCAAAAAAATAAATAAAATAAAATGAGCTCAATCAATTCCATATGTAGTTCTTTAGTGGCTTTGGGGATGTCATCTTGTAGGAGATCAAACACTAGGCTTATAGAAGCAGCCACCAGTTCTTGATGGAGGCACCAGGAGCAAGACAATCTCCTAGCTAGCATAGAGATATTTTGCAGCTGGAGACAAGCTCTCAAGCAACTGCATGTGTTAATGAGATAAGATCAGTTGCTCTTTAGCAAGCAGGTGTTATACTTTGGACATATATGGTGCAACAGGGTGGGAGTTGAGCCCATGGGAAAAGAGCACGTAGTGCCAGTATGTGGATCCCCCACACCTGTTATATAATGTTTCAATAAAAGGCCACAACAGAGGTTATTTGAGACTCTCCCTGCATCTATGGGAAGCCCACCACTTGCAAGCATGTACTTCTAATCCATATCCTGGCTGTTTTTATTCGTGTGGTGATGGGGAGTCACAGCGGACACTGACAAATGGCATCACGGACTGAAAGAAGGAACTACACTTGGAGTAAGTGAAACCTTTGGCAAAATGGCAAGAGGGAGTTTATGGGGAAGCAAAGGGGAATTTCCCATCCATAGACAACAGAGGGTGACATCACTCAGAGTAAGTGGACCTCTGACAAACAGCAGTATGTATGTGGAGTCATTTTGTTCATCTCAGTGATATGTCTGTGTTTGTTTGTCTGTTAAATTGTGAGACACCTGAATAACTATTATGGCAACCCAGGTTAAACAGTTGGAAGACCAGGTGAATAGTCTCACAATTAAAACTACTAAAAGCCATAATTGTAGAAAGGTAGGCCATGTAAGAAAGGAGTGTTGGAAGAGGAATAGCAATCACAATAGCCATTTTTCATTTGGTAATCAAAGGAAATAAGGAGAATGTAAACCCCCAGGTATATGCCCCAGGTATGAAGAGAGGTTCCATTGGGCAAATGCATGCTGCTTTCAATTCAATAAGAATGAAACACCTTTATAGCAGGGAAACTATCATCTGGGCCAAACTCAGGGCCCACTGGTAAAAAACATGAGTATGGGAAATTAAACAACCTATTTCCTATGGAAAATCTGACATGTCCGAATGGGAACCTGATAATGTGCTAACCTGGTAATGTGCTACATTGGAGTCAAGATTTTGCTCATATCATTACAGAACAGCAAGAGAAGCAGTGGCTGCCTGCTCGCTGAATCAAACCTTGACATGAGCAAGAGACCTTGCCAGCACTTTGATCCCTTTTACTGACACAAGATTCCCTCATCCCAGCCTAAACAGGGAACTCCAATCTCCTGGGCCTGAGTAAAGTTCAAGAAAAGAATACCCTGGCATTTTACTCCAAATTATCATCCCAGATTTTCATTTACTGTGAAACCTGGATTGACCTCCTCTGAGAAACCTCTAACTGTCCCCCTATATCATCGTCTAGTTTCAGCAGGAAGTAGTTTGGAGTGGTCAGTGTCTCTTTTCTCAATGGTAGCTGGAGCTTCTGTTCAGAGAGGAAGGATTGATACAGGATTCCACCCTTCAGGGAACCCCCCCCCATTCTCTAAGACTGGGTGAGCTCAGCATGTACCCTCTGGGCTCTAACAAGATCATGAACAAAAGCAGCCAGCTTTTGAGGTGGTTGATAGGCAAGGTAAATCCCTAACAGCAAACTTCTTGTTCCTGGTAGTAATTGCATTGACATTGGCAAAGGTGAGAGAATTTCCTTTGTTAAACCTATATCCTTAATATTTCCTTGCCACTCCTCCAGAGTTCAGCTTAGATATTGTTTGGCAGGGAGCAGGTATGCCTCCCCTTATGCCTGGTGGGAGCAACACGTCATCGTGTATGGAAGTGATCCCCAGTCCTCTTACCCTCAAGTGTGTAATCTGTCACAAGAATTGAAGTTCTAAACACTATTGACAAAGTGTTTAGGGTAAAAGAAGGCTACTCCTTCTTTTTCTTCTGTGAGGGCCCTCACTGGTTTTGGTGGAGTAACTTTGTTAAGTATTCTGTGCTTTTTGTTCTTTTACTTAGTTGGAAGGAGAGCTACTCGATAAGAACAATAGATGAAACCGACAACTGCAGATTTCTCCCTTACCCCGTACAAGAGTATCTTAAACAAAAAAAGGGGGAAATGTAGGAGACCAAGCACCAGGCTTATAGAGCAGTCACTGGTTCTTGAGGGAGATTCTGGGAGCAAGACAGTCTCCTAGCCGGCATGGAGATGTTTTGCAGACTGGAGACAAGCCCTCAAGCAACTGCATGCATTAATGAGATAAGATCATTTGCTGATTAGCAAGCGGGTGTTATACTTTGGATATTTGTGTTGCAACAGGGTGGGAGTAGAGCCCATGGGGAAAGAGCATGTAATGATCATTAAGCACGTAGCTCCAGTACATGGGCCCCCCCACACCTGTTGTATAATGCTTCAATAAAAGGCCACGACAGAGGTTATTTGGGGCTTTCCCTGCACCTATAGGAAGCCCATCTCTTGCAAGAACATACTTCTAATCCATGTCCTGGCTGTCTTTATTCACACAGTGACAGGGTGCCACATTGGGCACCGACATCAGCTAGGTGAGGCTGAAATGCTAATTTGAGTGTGATGTCATGACTCTCAAAGTCAGTGAATCTTTCATTGTTTTCTTTAGTTAACAGGTCTACAATAGCTGCATATTCCTCAAATGATTCATGTATGTCATCCTGCTAACTGTGGAAAATGTTCATCTGAAATTTCCATATGAAGAAGAAGTGTTTTGAAAAAAGATAGGTTTTTTTTAATGCTTGTATTTTTTGCCACGTACATGTATAGACTTAGTTTTACTTTGCAAAGAAAAACTCAAGTAATTTTAATTTGACATGATATCATACAGAAATGCTGCATTTCTATGGAAATTTCTTTAAATAATTCATGTTGATAATTCTGGTTTTCATAAAATTTAACCATCTGTTCTTGCAGAGATAAAATTTTGGCTAACACCTGTCTCTGTATTAGCCAATGCATTTTAAAATGATCAGGCAAATTCACATTAGGAAACTGAATGAAACTGATGATTCTATGTTGCATTTGCAGGAATAATAATACTATAACTTGTTGTAATGTATCACTTAAAACAGTAGCTTGAACACAGAGAGTTTGCTAATGCAAAATACGATGAAAAGAAATGACAGTATCTGGATCTGTTAATTTTTTTTTAATCTATGCAATAAACCCTTCTTGTTTGCCTGTCATGAAAAGTGCACCATCTGTCCATACACTCACTAAATTTACCAAATTCAGTCCTACTTCATTACATTTATTTTAAAAGTCATTGAATGGATCTATTCTGTGTTTATAAGAGTGCCCAAAGCAAATAGCACTATATAGCAAAGAAAATCTTCACTACAAAATGAAATATAAAACCTGCACCAAGTGAGTAGTATAAGTTGATTCATCCAAAGTGATCAAGTATATTAATATATATGTTCCTTTTGAAGTATTGCATGAAGTTGTTCTGTTAAGTTGAAAGCTAATTCATGCTGTTGATCAGTTATTGTTCTCCTTGAAGGGGAAAGTTTTTTGCACTTTGAAACATTATTGGAGTCTAAACATCCTATAACTTTGATGATGCATTCTTTCAAAATTTCAACATCACTGAATGGCTTCTCTTTCCCCCCAACTGCATAAGCTACTTTCTAAGTTGCTTTAATGGCATTATTTCCAGGTCTTATTGCTGTTTGAAAAAATGATCTTTGCTTTTGCCTTTCATCTTTCAATTTCTGCAATACAACCTTTTGAGTCTCTCCCTCTAAGTTAAAATATTTGTGGTCCTTATGAGTGTTACAATGTTGATGAGCATTGAATTTTTTAAAGTTGATATTGAGTATCACAAAGCAAGCAAGTCATCTTTAGCAAAAACAAGATAATATTGCAATTCCCAATCCTTATTAAAAAAATCTGTTTTCTTCCTCACCGTTCTCTTGTTTTTTTTGACACCATGGTCTGTTAGGCAGACAGAATTAAAATGTACTGTTGAGCTGTGCAACTATTCACAAATTCCACTTCAAACAGAAATGCAGTGCACCACTGTATAAAGCTGATAACAGACTAGTGTATTCAACCCTTATACTGGTGTATTCAACCAGCCTGTGGAATCAGTCAGATGGGGGAAGTTAGAACTAAATCTTGAGTGTAGTAGTCATCAATTTAGCACTGATGACTTAATAATGTTCTAATTGTGCCAGTCAATCTGAGAGGTTTATTTTGTTGTAACTTACTTTATTCTTTGGAATTTTAAGTACGTTTATTTTAAACTTAAAATAAAAATATGAAAGAACAAAATTATTAATAAAAATAAAAGGATTTGTTTTATAAAATTTGTATTCAGTTAAAAGCCTGCATAAAAGGACCTCGAAGGCCATATGTGGCCTTAAGGCTGCAGGTTCCCCCTCCTGGGTTCAGCCAATACTATTTCAGGGTTGGTTATTATCGTGACATAAGCCACAAAACAAATCTTAATAAATTAAATGGTTGAAATCACACAAAGTTTATTTTCTGACCATGAAGAATAAAGCTCAAAATCCACAAAAGAGAGAAGTTTAAGGAATACAGAAATATGTCTGCATGAAACAACATGCACCTAAACAACCAATAGGTCAACAAAGAAATCATAAGAAAAATTAAAAATCACTACAGAATAATGGAAATGAGAACACATCACACCAAAACTTGAGTGACAATGCTAAGAGGGAAATTTATAGCTGTAAATACCTACATTAAAAAAGAATGAAGCACCAAATCACCTAATTTTATACTTTAAGAAACTAGAAACAAAAGAGCAACTAAACCAGATGGAAGGAAATAAATAAGATTAGAGCAGAAATACAAAATGAAAAGAAAAACAATACAGAGAGGCAACAAAACCAAAAAGTATTTCTTTGAAAAGATCAACAAGATTGATAGAGCTTTACTAAAATTACAAAAAATATAAATAAATGGGCGGCACCTGTGGCTCAGTGAGCAGGGTACTGGCCCCATATAACGAGGGTGGTGGGTTCGAACCTGGCCCCAGCCAAACTGCAACAAAAATATAGCTGTGCGTTGTGGCGGGCACCTGTAGTCCCAGCTGCTCAGGAGGCTAAGACAAAAGGATCACCTAAGCCCAAGAGCTGGAGGTCTCTGTGAACTAGGATGCCATGGCACTCTACCGAAGGTGACAAAGTGAGACTCTGTCTCTATAGAAAAAAGAAAGAAAGAAATACATATATATATATATATATATACACACACACACATATATAAATAATTAAAATACATGAAATTGAGGGCATTACTACAGAGCTTACAAAAATAAAAAGTATTATAAGAAAATTCTGTGAACAGTTGTATGCCACAAATTAGATAATCTAGGTAAAATGGAAAAATTCCTATAAACACCAAAATTAACTCAGAGGAAATAAAAAATATGAACTTACCTACAACAAGTAAAGAGATTGAATTAGTAATAAAAAATTTCCTAACAAAGGAAAGTCCAATGCCAGATGCATTCAGTGGTGAATTCCACTAACATTTTAAAGAACAATTAATGCAATGCTCCTCAAATTCTTCCTAATAATTCAAGTGAAGGGAATACTTCCCAACTCATTCTATAATGCCAGCATTACTCTAATACCATAGTCAAATAAAGACATCACAAGGAAACATATAGAATAATATCTCTTATGAATATAGATACAAAATTTCTCAATGAAATACTAGCAAACACAACTCAACAACATAACAAAAGAAAGTGGGATTTATTCTTTTGCCTTGAAAAGAATACAAGGGTGGTTCAATATAAGATAATCAATGCAGTGCAACATTTTAATAGAATGGTGAGAAAAAGCCCACAAGAGCATCTCAGTGGATGCAGAGATAACATTTAATAAAATCTAACACTGTCTAATGATTATTTTTATCAGAAATCTAAAAATTGAAAGAAAGTTCCTCAACATGATAAGTGGAATATATGGAAAAACCAACATCATACTCAGTGGTAGAAGATTTAAAGTTTTTCCCCTGAGACTGGGGAAAAGATAAGGCTGCCTGCTTTCATCACTGCTATTGAGCATTGTACTGAGAGTTCCATCTAGAGCAATTAAACAAGATGCTCAACATCATATGACACTAGAGAATTGTAAATCAAAACATTTTATCATGACACTAAAGGCCAAAATCTGACACTGCCAAATGCAGGTGAGGTTGTAAAGTAATGGGAGCTGTCATTCATTGCTAGTGGGAATGCAAGACAGTACAGCCACTTGGAGAAACAGTTTGCTAGTTTCCAATAAAACCAAATGTGCACTTGCCTTCCACATGATCCTGTAATCATACTCCTGGAAGGACCAGAAAGCTACATGCTCTCCTTCCTTCACAGAGGCACCTTGAATCAACAACAATGTACACACCAGAAAACAAGCATGGGAGTTCTAGAGACTTGTTAAAAGGGAAAATCGAGGCCATTGTAAAACCATGAAGGGATTTGAGCCAAAGGAATAGGAAAATTCTATGGCATTTGGGGTATCCACACATACCTCTCCTCATATGCAACATAATGCCCAGCAACCAGGAAGAAGTTCTCATTTCTTTTTTTCCCCCCTATTTTTATTTTTCTTTTTTCCCCCTTCTTTTTTCTTTTCTTCCCCTTCCTATATTTGGTAGAGGTAGTGTCTTGCTTTCCACAGATTGGTAAGGAGCTCCTGATGGGGAGGGACCCACCCACCCCAAACCTCCTTAATCCTTGAGTTGCAAGTGTGGCCATAGCATTCTACCATACATCTCCATTTCTCCTATCACTGTCAATCTCTCTGTCCCTCTTCTCTCCTTTTCTTCAATTCTTTTCTTTTATCACCCTCCCCTTTTTCTTCCTTCTTTTTTCTTCTTTCTTTTCCTCTCATTTCTCTCTACTCACTTGTTACCCTTTTTTTCCTTTTGGCCTTATAGCAAGAGGCCACATTGACACCTAAGCTCTGAGACAAGGTAATTCAAAGCAAGTCACATGAACAAGAAGAAAACACACATGAGGAGGAAACAACAGAATTCTGGCAACATGTAAAATCAAAACAGAGAAACTTCCCCTAAGGAACCATGAGGCAGCACTGCTGAGGACTCCACCTATAAAGAATTAATAGAATTGACAGAAAGGGAGTTTAAAATATGGATGACTAAAGGCAATAAAGTGAATGAATGAGAAAGTAGAACAACAGAATTTGACAATGTGAAGGAAATGGAGTTTCTGGTAGTATTCAGAGATGATCTCTTGTATCTCTGTGGCATCAGAGAGTTGTTATTTCCCCTTTATCATTTCTAATTGAGATTACTAGAGATTTTACTTTTCTATTTCTAGTTAGTCTGGCCAAAACTTTATCTATTTAATTTATTTTTTTTTCAAAAAACCAACCCCATGTTTCATTAATTTTCTGAATGATTGAATGATTCTTTTGTTTTCAATTTCATTAATCTCTGATTTAATTTTGGATATTTCTTTTCTTCTGCTGGGTTTAGGCTCAGATTGTTTTGCTTTTTCCAATTCCATAAGATGGCTTGTGAGTTTGTTGATGCATGCTCTTTCTGTTTTTTGGATGTAGGCTTCTAAAGCAATAAGTTTTCCTCTCAGGACTGCTTTTGCTGTATCCCACAGGTTTTGGTAGCTTGTGTCTCACTCTATGCCCCTGAGGGCTGAGGCTACATGGCAGCCTTCCTACTGCCAAACACTGGAAGCTCCGCTCTTCCCTGGTGTCTCAGTCCGGGCCTTTGGTGCTGCCCACAGTCACTAGATCACTCACCCAAGGTCTCCCAGTGAGAGCCTCACTCTGGGACTTTGGGGGCAGAGCCTGCAGGGGTAGTTCTCCCACAATGGCTGTGCACAGCCCACAGCCGAATAATGTTAGCTCTGTTCTGGCGCAACAGCTGAGTCCCAACCCTGGACAATTTAAAGTCACCCACACTCTTGCCAGAGTCCTTAAGGTTATTCAACTGAGTGCCCAAGTCCAAAAAAACAAAACAACCTACAAGGAAGGTCTTCCTTGTCTGCAGTCTCACTGCTGTTGTAGTTATAGCTGCAGCCTCAGATGGATCGCAAGCACTTGCCACTTCTCCACTGCTTTTGTCCTCCTCCCAGGGTCCAAAAGTCTCTCACTGTCTCCCTGCACCCCCAAAGGGATGTTTCTGGGCAAAGCCCACAAGCCAGAGATGCCTGGAGTCTTATTTCTCAATCTCACTGCACCTGGTTGCAAATAAGCTGTTACTTGGTTGCCATCTTGCTCTTCCATCTTTCTTGCCTTTTTTGATTTCATGAAATATGCTTATCTCTTCTTTAAAATATTTCCTCCTCCCTGTATGTGGAATGACTCTTCTGTATCCTCAAGAGTGTCACTATCATGAACTTTCATATCATAAACTTTTGAAACTTTCAAAAGATACCTCAAATCAGTGACCTGAGACTTTTTAAAAAATAATCAACTGATATATTTTCATACCACTTATTTTGTTCTCCATATGGAAATGGTTTGCAGTTGCTGGAATAAATAATCCCTAGCATTTCATAAAATCCAACCTGAAAATTTTCTTTGAACATCTGACCCTGCATGACTTTCTGTCAAAAACCTGCTCCAAACTTTGCAGTATTTCCTAAGTGTCATATTTCTTCTCTTAACTAGATTTCTTGACATTTTGCAGTGATAAGAGCTACTGTTTCTTGAGCTCCATCTAGGTATTAGCATATTACATACAGTTTATTTTATGAAGCAGATCTCAATCCCTCCACTTTCTCAATGAGGAAACTGTGGCACAAAGAGGTTAGGCAACTTGGCCAAGATCCATTAGACACGGCTAATAATAAAAGGAACTAAGATTAGAATTCAGAGGAGCCAACTCCAGAATCGATGCTTTAAAACTGTAGCAGATCACTTTCTCCAACATCCTCTTCACCTGCTAGAATATCTTCCAGATAAGATCCTAAGATCTTCTTTGGGGGAGAGTCTTATTTCTTCAGCCTCATAGAGTGGGACACTCAGTATGGCCACTTCATAAATCTTTGCTCACTTACTTTGAAAAATTTACTTAAATTTTCCCTCCCACTGGTCTTAGGAAACTTTACATGGGAGTTTTCAAAAGTTAAGATACAGCAGCATATTTTAAAAATCTCTATATTTGTTTACCCAGGAAATGGATTTAAGATAGTGATTATAATCGATGCGACAGGCCCTCCACGGAGGAGGAGAGCCTTGTGACATTGCCTGCCTACTGCTTTTCTTCCTTGCTGAAGAGATGGGCGCTTTGTCACTTGCTTGCTATATACTGACACTGGCTAATAAAAGCAAATAACTAATTCTCTTTCAGGGCTTTCTTTCCTGAGGGCCATGGCTCTTCTCTGAAGGAGGGCTAGACAGTCTTTTGCCATCATATAAAAATGAAGTTGGGTTCTTGTTCAGCTCCAAGGAGAGCCCCAGCTTAGCTCGTGTGCTCCAGCTGTCCTGTGATGTGCTGGTGAGAGCCTTCCTCTCCTGCAAGGCCTCCAGGTAATGGGGAGGTAAAATATTTCCCCTTTTCATAATGGATGGGGTGTTGGGTGAATGTGATGGTAGCAACCATTAACCCCAAGAAAATAGTAACTTTTTATTACAAAGATCCCCTATCTTTAACTGCAAGTAGGTCATCAAACTTGCCTGTACATAACCTGAATTTACTGAGAGTAAGTTTACAAAAATAAACTGGAAAGTTACAATTATTATTATTCCCCTAAGCCTATGTCAAACCCCCCAAGAGATTGCAAACAATAGTAATAGTAAAAATAAAAGGAAAGCAAAAAGAAAAATAATTATGCATATTAAATTTCTTCATCAAGCTTCTATATTGTAGGACTAAGTCTTTCTAGAACTTTTGTCTCATCTTTTTTATTAACAAGTTCTTTTTGTTACTTTTTCTGGATTACAAAAATAATATGTGTTCATGGTAGAACTACTGGAAAATCATCAATATATATTTAAGTTTCTAAGAATTTTTAGTCTCTTTACTGGGAAAAACTGTTAATATTTTTGTGTATTTTCTTTGTCTAGGTAGATGGATGATAAATAGACTGAAAAGCAGAGACATAACTGTCATTGGCATGCACATTTACACGTGTGGTTTATTTCTACTGACTGAGCCTCATCTTATGAATGTTTTCAGATCATTCAAGATTCTTCAATGACCTTTTTAAAAAGCTTTATGATGTCTGCTGCACAACTGTGTACAGTTCCAGTTGATGAGCTGATGGTGTAGGATATTTGGTATTTATACTGAGATAAATACCAGATTGCTCTTATATCCTGTCTGAGTAAGAGAGGAGAGAACATCACGAACTGCATTAAAGCACAGGGCGGCTTTCTAAAGAAATGGAGCAAACTTCACGTGCCTGGTGAAATCCTGAAATTAAAAGAATAAATAAACACATTTTTTTTTTTTGTAAAAGGTCCCAGACCTGGATGCTTGAATGAGCTTTATCGAGGTGATTCAGGAACAGTGGACCCTGTCTGTGCCTGGGAATCCCTCATCACTGCATAAGCGGAGGCAAGTGACAAGAGGACGTTTTTGTCAGATTTCCAGATGCTTCATTTTCTTAAATCAAGCTGCAAATATCAGAAATACAATTTCACATGGAGTATTTTGGCTATTGATGGTGGTTATCAGCTGGTGGGAGACTGAAGGAGAACAATTTTCACAGAAAATCGGGGATGTTTTATGAAACTTGAACTCGGCACAGTGGTATTATCTCTACTTACAGAAGTGATCTGCCTTTCTGTATAACTGTTCAAAGTTAAGACCTGCTTTGAGATATATTTACTCAGAGAAAAACAATGGCTAGTTTGGCAGCCAAAATACCATCAACCGAAAGCAATCAGTTATTTTAGTCCTGAAAGAAATCACAGAGGGGAATGAAGCAAGAGATACAAAGATTTCACCTTAGTATCTTATACAATAGGGTATAAAAGGCTTTTATAGTACAGGAATGCAAATTAAAACAGTATATACTCATTTATACTTATCACATTGAAAAGGATTAAACAGCATGTGTGGGCAAACACATGGGGACCTGTAAGCTGCCCCAGGGATAGTAAGGCACAGGGTAGTTGTGTGACATCTCATAAAGCTAAACATGTACATGGCCTCTGACAGCACCTAGGGAAACTTTAACCTTTGTGTACAAAAAACATGTTCAAGGGCATTTCTGTGGCATTGTTTAAGATAAGAAAAACATTGGAAAAACCTAGGTGTCTACTGATAAGAGAATAGATGGCCAGGTGTGGTGGCTCACACATATAATCCCAGCACTTCGGAAGGCTGAGGTAGGAGCATTGCTTGAGCCTGGGAGTATAAGACCAGGCTGAACCTCATAGCAAGACCCTCATCTCTACAAAAAATAAGAAAAATCAGCCAAGCATGATGGAGTATGCCCATAGTCCCAGCTACTTGGGAGGCTGGAGCAGTCCGAGCTCCTGGAGCCCAGGAGTTTGAAGTTGCAGTGAGCTACAATGATACTGCTATACTCTACTAGCTTGGACAACATAGCAAGACTCAAATAAAAGAAGAGAGAGAGAATAGATTGATACAGGTTGGAAAAATTATTCAGTAAAATACTATATAGCTGTGAAAATAAATAAATAAAAATTATATGTATCAACATGGATAAACCTCAAAAATTTAGTGATTTAGTGGTCAATGGCCAAAGAAAGATATGAAAAGATGGCAACTATGACACCATTCATATAAAGGTTAGGGACAATTATACTGTATATTGTCATGCATTTGTAGATATCTATGGAGCATAAACATGGAGACATTATGGGAAGATAAACATCAAATTCAAAGTAGTGTTTACTCCTTGAGAGAGAAAAGAGAGATAGAGGAAGAGGATTGGATTGAGAGGTGATAGCTTAAAGTCTAGCCTTTACACTTTATTTCCAATGAAAAATTGGAAATAACTATGAGGAAAAAGTTAATATTCACCAAAGCTAGTTAAGTCCACAGGCGCTGATTTTATTCTGGATTACTTTTCTCTATGATTGAGATACTTCATTTTTTTAAAGAAGCAAATCTCTGAGTTCACAGAGCTAAGAAGTGGTGGAATGGGAGAGGGGGTCTAGGCTGGGCTGGCCCCAGGGCCATGCTCACTTCCCCTTTGGGAGGAGCCATATCTGACTTTTTTCTCCTTTGTACCCCAGTGTGCCTTGAAGGAACTTATCTCTCACGGTATCTGCAAACTGTATTTATTGCCTTTCTGTCCTCAGGGCTCTTTCTTCCCTTGCTCAGTTGAAAGTTGAGAGGCTCACTGCTTCTGTGCAGAATAGTACAGGAAAGGTGACATTTAAATGAATGTAGAAACAAATCGAGGGTAGGACAAGGAGGAGATGGTAGTAATTCTACAATCGAGAACTGACGAATGAACGAGGAAGTGATAGTTGGAATAAAAGAGGAGAAAGCGGACAGGAGCTGACTTCTCAGCCTCTGTGACATGGGGAGTGGGACGTGGGAGAACAGATCAGAAAGTGCCCTGCGGAGCTGGGCATGGACAGGGTGTGTTTACTGTGTGTCAGGCCACGGCCTAAACACCACATGTGTACTAATTCTTTAACTCTCCGCCCCTTACATCCTGTGAGGTATGTGCTACTATTGTCACTACTTAATAAAAGCAGAAACAGAAACCCAAAGAGGTATAGTGAAGTAACTTGCCCAGCTGGGGCTTGAACCCTGAAACTTGGCTCCAGAGTCCATGTCCTATTGCCAAACAGAAATTGGGAAGGCCAGAGAGAAAACTAAGGTGTTTAAATTATTTTAACATGATGGGATAAGCATGATAATGGAATTTCAAGGTCAAAATTTCCTTCATCCTTGCTAAGGGTCAGGAGAGAAACAGATTCTAGAGCACTGGGGTACCAGGCTGGGCGGTGGGAGTATCTCACTTGGGCGTAGGTAACAAGGGGGTGTACAGTCTGTAGAGAACTCAAGACCAAAACCATAATAGATGAAAAGTTCGTCTGCTTTCTGATTTTTATCATATGCCAATGCTTCTCATGTTTTTTTTAGTTCTATACAATTGCTGTGGTTAATGCACATTTTAAAACTATTCTACTTATACTTTAATTGTCATTGTTTCCTACATGGAAGTTAACTCAGAGAAGTTTTGGTTATGCAGTTAATCCCTGACACTCACAGATCGGGCTACATAACCCCTCAGGGGGCAGTAGGTTCAGGGGAAGCTTTTCTAGAAGGGTAGACTTCACCAAATTGGTAGACAAAGGGGAAGGAGTCAGTGGAACTGGATCCCTTCGTTCAGCTCCCTGGGTGACACTGTCACTCTGCTTGACCCATGGAGTGTATCATGTGCAGTGCAAGCAGAGACTTGTAAGCTGTTTGCACACATGGCCTTGGCCTTGTCTGGGGTCTTTGGGAGCCCTGCAGTCACTGCCCAAGCTGGACTTCTGCATGCTGAGTGACACATAGCCTTGTCATCCTTGTCCTCCCATCTGGCATCAGGCGAATTGCCAGACAAATGAAGAAGACCATCTCAGATAATCTAGTCCCAGACAAGCCTTCAGCTGGTCAGTGAAGTGTGAGTGAGAACAGCTGAGCTCAGCTAAGCCTGGCCCACACAGGGTGGCTGTTCTAAGCCACTAAGGTTTGGGGTGGTTTGTTACACAGCCAATGCTAACTGGTACATTGACAAGTTTCTTGAGTAGGTAAATGAAGATAGGATATAAATTAGAGGTAAAAGATGGATTAATCTTGGATATGAGATGATGTATATCTATGTTTGAATACCCCCACATACTCCACACCTAACCCCCAACACAGGGCCAATAGAAAAAATACAGACTGTGGACCTAGATGACCTAGATCCCGGCTTTGTCCTTTACTGGCTGAGTGATCTTGGGAACACAGCTTATTCATCTGTAAAACACAGTAAGACAACCACTCAAGGAATAAGCTGGCCGATGTAGAGAGGTGGTCAATATAAGGAATGAGGCCTCCTGTACTGATCTGAACATGTGGTGCATGTCTGGTCTCTGAAAATTAGGTCAGCTTAAGGAGGTGGTCAGTGTAAGGAGGTGGTCAGTGCTGGAGTTCTACTTTGTTTACTTCACCTAGTTGTTGAAAAGATTAAGTGACAGCATAGACTTCACCAAATTGGTAGATAAAGGGGAAGGAGCCATGACAGCATCCATGGCTCATAATCAACATCTCTTAAATGTAGGTACCTGGGTGAGAGTGTGGCACAGACACGAGATGGAACAGTGGAGAAGGTTGAGGAGACTTACATCAAAGTTATCAAGAAGACAAGATGTAGGGTATCTCCAGAGAGTAAAAGTCAGAGCAACAAGAACTCAAAGAAAAAAAGAGAATGGTGGTAAACATTGTAAGGTGATTGTAGTGGAAGTCTTTTTCAGTGGATGAGTGGCAATGATGGTCAAATTCAGGTTAAGAAGAACTAATTTATGGGGAAGTACTCAGCATAGTTCTAATTTTCTACTGTAATGGTCAGAAGCTCAGGAGTAGAATGGGAAAGAACAATGGCATTCTTGGACTGTCGGTGCGCATCCACTATCCCATCCTCCTTGCCATTATGTTGGTGCTCGCTGTGGGCATTCCATCACTGTGCAAATAAAACCAGCTGGGACTGTGGATTGAAGGTACAAATGCCTGCAATAGGGGAGCTTCCCATATCCCAGGGAGAGCCCCGAGCAACCTCTCCTGTGGACATTTACTGAAGCATTATTCAACAGGTGCCAGGGCCCAGGTACTGGAGCTAGGTGCTTAACGATCACTACGTGCTTTTTCTCCCTGGGTTTGACTCCCACCCTGCTGCACCACGAGTGTCCAGTGTACAACACCTACTTGCTAACAAGCCACTGATCTTAACTCATTAACACCTGCAGCTGCTTGAGGGCTTGTCTCCAGGTGGTCAAACAGCTCCATGCCGGTGAGGAGATTGTCTTGTTCCCAGTGCCTTCCTCAAGAGCCGCTGACCACTTCCACAAGCTTGGTGCATGGTATCCTACACTGGACTGCAAGCAATACAGCAGATGAATGAAGAAATGCCAGGCCCGGGGAGCTGTTAGTATGAGCACACCAGAGGTAGCCGGCCACGGGTTGGGTGTGGCCTGGAGACAAGAGAGACCATGAGGAAACTGACTGGAAGCACAGAGCGGGTAGAAGGGCCGGCAGCAGGAGCCGAGCATACTTACCTAAGAGTAGGCGTCCCCGTGGCTCTCTCAGCTGGGGGTAATGTCCACATGCTCTTTGTGAGTCCCCAGTGTCATGTGATTCCCCTGTGACCTCTGTCCTCCATTGCCCAGAGACAAATGGTCTTGTTTTCCTATGATTTTGTGTAGTTTTCTTATAGGAAGCCTTATTTTCTGAACTTCTCTAAGGGACACCAAACTATTTAAAGAAAAGTCAATTGAGGGCATAGTCACAGAGGGGAGGAGCAACTGAGACCTCTGAGTTTGCTAAAGACCACAGAGCCTTTAGCAAAGCTCAGAGTTTAGAATCCAGCCTATCTCGGTGGCTTTCCTCTGACAATGCCATGTCCAGTGGGTCTTTGGTCTCAGCTACTAAAACTTTTCCACAAGACTTTGTTTTTCTCTCTCATTAAGGTAGCAAGAGACAGGGTTTCTTTCCTCCAGTGCTCAGACGTGCTGTGGGGTCTCTCTGGATCTTGCCATGCTGGAGTGTCCCCTGGTCTCCTGACCATGCCCGCTGGCATCGGCCTCTCATCTTTGCCTTCTTAGCTCCTGTCCCTCTCCAGCCCCAGTCACAGCTCTCAGCTCTGCAAAAGCCTTTCCTGGGTGCCCCTGGTTCTTCCTTCTCAGGATCATGATAGCAACTCATTGCCACTTAGCAGGGGCTGTCTTTTATTCCAGGCCTTCTAGAAACCTAGGAATCAACACATTTTTAAAGCTAAAAGAGGTTTTATAGGACACATACTCCAATTTTTTCCTTTTGCTAAGAAGAAAATTGGAAGTCTGAGATACTCAGTAAATGACAGAACTAGGACTGAGCTTCTGCCTCCTTTGCTGTGACTGGGTCATTTTTCTACCATGTCACATGGACATCCTGGGGTGTCAGGTTCCTTCAGGACAGGGGTGTGTTGGGTCCTCAGCAGGCACCTGACACAGTGACGTGGTGTTTCACCAAACCACTCAAGGCAAGTGAAAGGGGAATAAATTCTCGTTTAGAATGTATGCTATAGTTTAAAGGAATCATTCCTGTCTTTCAAACCCTTACCTGTATAAAGTTTCACTTTAAAAGGATTAGAAAGTTTCCATTTGTCATATAGGATGTTCATTTTTTTTTAATCTTTCTTACTATACAAGGAAAACAAAGTTAATCGCTGTTAAATGTGTTCACTTAGTTCACTGATAAGGACTTACCTGGACCAGTTTGGACCAGCAGAGCTCACAGTGTTTATTTGAATCCCAGCAGACAAACATTCCCTTATGCAGCCCCTTTGCCAGTTAACAGAAAGAAGCTTAACTTTGTGGCTATTGATTTCAATTTCATTGCAGAAAAAAAAAGAGCATCAAAGAGCAGATTTAATAAACAAAAACATTTACACAATTTCACTTAATTTGACAAAGTGGGAAAGAATGGAACAAAACGAAAGCAAATATAAGAACACATATTGGGAGCTGAACCAGCACTGTTAGCGGAAATTACCGGTTTCCCCTACTGAGAATTTAAATCATTAAAAAAAATTGAGGGTGTCCCTTCAATTATTAAGCAAGGTTTACCCAAGACCTATAATGTGACCTGGTATTCCTCACCTTGAACAACTTCTTTCCCAAATTCACGTGAAATGAGTGCAGAGTCCCTGACATTCTCATCCCTGTAACCATGTGAAGAAGGAATTCCCGAGAACGGGTCCCTCAACCTGGCAGTGGTCTGTGTGCTCATTTCTAGGGGATTCTGGAATCTCAGGAAGGGTCTGTGAGCTTTGTCCCGAGCGTGGCGGGACATTCCGGCCACGCGGTCTCCTTCCCGCACTCCACGGTGGTCTTCCTCCCCTCCCTCACACGGAGCGGTGACAATCACCACTACTGCAGTCAGTTCTCCTCATACCTCTCCCTGGAGCTAAAAGCCTAAAGAAAACACATTGCTTTGTTTAAAAATGTAACTCGCAGACAACTTCACAGAAACAGAGCATCCCCCAGATGGTCTGTGCAGCCTCCTTCCTCCCCAGACGACCACGGCTTCTGCTGGCATCAGTCTACCGTGTGCCAGGACCTCTGTAGGAGTCGCAAATGTGAGCTGCCCCTTGTTCAGGCAGCTTCCTGCTGGCTCTGGTTTTTCAGGGTGCAGGCCCAGTGTGCAGAAGGCGAGCAAAGTGAAAAGGCAGGAAACGCCTGCGGGGTGTGTGATCTGCTCTTGGAGGTAGTGGGCTCCCTCAGGGCTGGCTCACAGGTGCCTCCTGGGGCTTCACCTGTGAGCTTCTGCAAAGCCTTTCAGCACTTTAAGCTCTGTGCACAGGCTTCCCAAGGGTGGGAGTGCTCAGTCTGGGGCGTGGAGGAAATCCGCAGCTCCTCTTTGTCATTTCTCGTGCAGGTTTCTCTTTTTGCTGGGGACACTGATATGCTTGGAAGTGGCGGTAGGCCTTTAACTGCATGGGGAAGTTAAAACCACATGAGGATTTGAGGTAACAGATTCGTGTAGCTTTCTTTATGGGTAATGGCTTTGGGGACACGACTACAAGAGGGACTCTACCTAACAAGTTCAAATATTGTGACCTGGTTGTTTGTACCCTCACATTAACCTGAAATTAAAAACAAACAAACATGTTTTCACTCACTGATTCATTTATTCAGTAAACAGAATGATGCCAGGCACTGAGCCAGACCCTGGGAAGGCACTGGGGGCAGGATGGCGGTTGCAGGAGGAGGTTGCAGTTTTCACTCAGACCTGAAGTTGCCTGTTTCTAATGTGTTTGTCCACTTCTGCATGTGCCTGTGTGATCTGATGATGTGCTCAGTGGAAATGTCACTGCAGTGAGCCCTCTGCCCTGCACGCGCCACGCGACTGCTGGTGTCTGGCTGGCCAGCCTGTGGCAGCCCTGCCTGCTTTTCCGTCATACATTCAGGGACACGGGTGGCTGATTATGGCAGCCCTGTTCCTTGAATGGAAGGACAGGCCTCGCTGCTGCCAGGCAATGCCTCTTGGCATTAGGTCAACTGGACTGCAGACGGCCTCTCTTCAGGCCAGCAATTTCAGCAGATCCTGTTCTGTCATGTTTGTAGCTTTATTTTCATATTTGGGTAAAAATGGCGCAGAGTGAAAAGAATGCAGTTCCCTCCCTGGCACCCAAGTAGTAGGAAAAACAACGCACACGTGTGTGGTCTCAGAAAGTCAGGCTCCCTCCAAGGATTTCAGCTGCCTCATCTAAAAGGGAGGGGTTGAGTTAGGTAATTCTGTGTGTACGTCCAAGGTACACACAAATCTATTAACGTAAATGCCTCTTTCCTGTAGAGACCTGCTTCCTTAGGAGATGCAGAGCTCCTAGGAGTTGCCAAGTGACAGAGGTTGCAAAAGCTGCTATTTGGTGGAGACTTGTGCCCACTTGATTTCCTTGGATGCCTGATCAAAGTGTCTTAAGGTGGACATGTGCTTGTGTGGGAGAAGGAGGGAAATGAGGAAGGCGCTTCTAGCACTTTCTCCAGCTTTTCTCTGGCTGCAGAGGGCTGTGAACACAATCAGAATGGGCAGCCTGCGTGACTGGCTGCCAAGGTCATTCTTGTGGATTGAGATGATGTACTTTGCACACTGGGTTTCGAAGTTCGTCTCTACTAGAAGGTCACCTCCTTGGTATTATGGTGACCCAGGCTGAGTGAGTCCTACAGTCTTGCCTGTCTCCTTAATCTGAATAACCGTGTGTTTCCTAAATTTCAATGACAACGTTTTCTAGCTTGTAGAGACAAATCACCACTCCTCCCTCTCAACTTTTCACAGTCGAGAACATGAGGGTGATGGTGAGCACGACAGCCCCCCCACTGGAGGAGGGTCAGAGCCCTGGCGGCCACTCGGGAGCAGCCTGAGTGCACAGGAGGGGTCACCCTGGGGAGGACGCACCTCTCGTGACTTAGGTTGCACTTTCTGGGAGGGAAAGGCTCCTTCTCATGACAAGGGCATCCTGAAAATGTCATCCTGGTACCCAAGCTCACACAAGAGCCATGTCACCTACCATCAAGAAACAAGAAAAGGATTGAACTAGCGGTGATCTCTCAAAATGAGGGGCCCCTGGAAAATAAAAGAAGAAAACATGTGCACGATGCAGCAGTAGACAAAGTTGTGTACACGTCATAATTAGAGCTCTTCAATGAGAGACTTGGAAATCTCACAGGAAATAGTGCTGATTTTTTGACGGGTGGCGTGGCAAGGTACGCAGAGCAGCTGAGGTGGGAGCACCAGGTCCAGATCCCACTCCACCACTTGGGAGCTGCCTGAACTCAGGCAAGTCATTTAGCATTTCCAAGACCAAGTTATTCTCATAAATGAAAACAATTATCGTATTTATTCCAGACAAATGTCAGGAGAGCTAAATTATATGAAGCGTATAGAACAGTGCACCATACTCCCCAGTTCTGAGGTTGGATTGGGACTTGGGCAGAGAGATTTGAGGCCTGTCGTGGGAAGGTCGCTCTGCCCTCTGCTCTGGACACCTGTGGGCCATGTATCTCCTGTGTCCAGCTCTCGGCACCTATGTCTGTAGCCACTGGGTCGCGGACTCTTGCCACCGAGGGTGGTGTTCCTGCCCTCACACAAATAAGCCTCCTGTACTCTGATGATTATCAGAAAAGAGAAAGGAAGATTTCCCAAGGTCAGAATACAATTCTGAAGCAGTCAAAGGGTACTGTCTCCCGTCATGTAGTTGTCAGGAGCCCAGGCAGGGATTGGGTAGACTGAGGCCCAAGACTGGCTCTCCCACCTGCAAAGTGGGTGACCTTGGAAGGATATTTCACTTTGCCAAGTCTCAGTGTTTTTAATAAAGTCAGTGGTAGCATGTTCCTCACAGGGTTCTGGAGAAATATTCTGTCCACATATGTCAGGGTCATATGTGTTTATCCACTGAACATAACCTAATGTTGTGGCACTATATCAGACACTGGAAATATAACAGAAAATTCTGGATTGCAGTCTAATCAGATAGGTGAGTATAAAATAAACCAATGGATTATGCATGATAAATATTATAAGGGAAGCCTGGAAGAGATCTTAGAAATCAAGAGAAGAAATTCCAGTGTTCTATGTGGAAGAGATTAAGTGTCGTCATTAAGGAGGACCCCAGAGGCCTGAGCCCTGCTTCCTTAGGATACAATGCTGTCCGTTTTAATTTTTTATTTGTGTTGTGAGCAACCATGAGGGATATTCTGTGACATCTGGGACCCCTCAGGGACAGCAGCAGTAGCCGCAGCATCAGACACATTTCTCTGTGATGAAACAGACGCCCTGGAGCCGGACAGATCGGCCGTCTTCTAGCCTCTCTTGGTCTCAGGTTCGGGACCTTGCCGTAGCCAACAGAGGAGAGGCTCTGTTCCCTCCACTGGTCCCAGGGAGAGTGTGAGGACCACCTGGAGCAGAGTCAGCTCAGCAAAGGTGTTCCCACCATCCCAAACTTGCAAAAAATAAACATTCCCTTTTAGAAACCACCTAGGTTTTGAGATTTGCTCTGTAGCCATCATTGACTAATACAGCTACTTTCATTTTCTTCTTTTATTCTGGTCTAGTTTTGCCTCCTGAAATTACATTTTCTTATCAATTTTGTTTCATGTTTGCCAAGAGGGCATTATCAAACATTTGTTATAAAAAGGGGCCATTGGGTCAGTTAGAGATGAAAATTAATACACTGGGTGGTCTCAAGGAGTTCCTACCAATAGCGACATATTGTGTGCTCTTAAATGTTGAACTTCACTAGTGTCTTAAATTCTAAGTGTGGAAAGAGAGTTGGCTATCTGAACAATTTCTGTCTGATACCCACATGTGACCTTGATTTCCTTATTTATAACATGAAAATAATAATATCCACTTACAAGGATTCCTATGAGCATAAAATTTATGACTGTGTCAAGTAGGAAGGAGAAGTTGGGACCAGTTTTCAAAGTTTTCTGCAGGCTGTAACCACTAGGAAGCTGGTAAGATCTGTGGTGGAGATAAAGCTACCTCTCCCACAGTTTCCTTCTTGACCAAAAAAACATGCCAGTCACTTTCAGAATGGACCTTCAAAATCACCCTCTAGTCCTCACCTTCACAGTTCCAAGTGACCGTGGAGGCCACATGGACCCAGTGGCCTGGCTACAAGGTGGGGAATGATCTCAGCCCCTCATTCAGCCATGGGGAGAGCAAAGGCACTTCACCATGGCTGGCGTTTGGGGGCTTGTCTGTCGGGGCACCAAACACGACATTCTCTAGGTAATACAAGATCTTAGAGCACAGTCACAGAAGACAGTTTCTGGTTGTGGGAACCAGACACTCAGCCTCTGGATGCCTGATTTGGTTCCAGAGCCCACACTTTAAGAGAGACAATTGGCGCCTGTGGCTCAAAGGGGTAGGGTGCCGGCCCCATATGCCAGAGGTGGCGGGTTCAAACCTGCCAAAAACTGCAAAAAAAAAAAAAAAAAAAGAGAGAGAGACAATTTTGTCAGAGAAGAAAAGGAAAAACAAACAAACAAATAAAAAATCAACAGAATGATGAAGGAAGGAAAGACTGCAAATAGTGATCTTATAAAGAAAGGTTGAAAACAAGGAGGACATTTGGTCTGGAGAAAATATCTGTAGAGTATTACAGCTGTTCTTAAATAGTTGAAGTTTGGAGGAGAAATTTTCTTTTTTGATGAGGATGGCAGGGGTCAGCATTCAAGCTGAATAAAGGGGAATAGGTTTTGGTTTAACAGATAGGAGAATTTTCATTCTATGTCTGAAAATAGAACAGACTACTTCTTGGAGGAATATGTCCCTTATTAGCGAATGTGCCAAATATTATCTCGAGAGCCACTTCTCGGGTATTCTGTAAAAAGCAGTCATGATGTATCAGATACCAGGTTGAAGTGTCTTCTAAGTTTCTTTCCATCTCAAAGGTTGTGTTAAGAACCACCACCTGGAATTTTCCAGTTTCCCTCCTGGTGCCTTGGCACACTTCTGTTTGTTTAGACCCAGGCCTGTGTGTACACTTGCTGCACTTTGCAGCCCACAGCAGAATCAGCTCAGATTCTGGCTGACTCTGAGCTCCTCTTCTGCCACCTAATTCAAATCAGACAGAAGCAAGCTGGCAGCAGAGCCGCCCCTGGGCTTTCAGTCCTCTCGGGGAAAACAGGGCATGCCGCCAGACAGGCGGCTTCAACTAGCAGAGCTGCTGCTGCCAGGGGCACCAAGGGGACGATGACAGGCGGCAGGGCCAGTGCTGGGTCCTCTGGACAGAACACAGTCCCACGAGGCAGCACAGCCGAGATCAACAGGGAAAGAAGGCAGCAAAGCGCTGTGCACTGTGCAGGTGTATCCGTCAGGGGTAAACTGACTTCTCTTTCAAAGCTGTATTGCAAACTAAGAAAAAAAAGGAGAAAGTGGAGATCATGAGGCTGCCATTTAATGAGATGACGACTTCCAAATAGTGAACAGGCCTGTGAACCCCGAGGGCAGCCTGAGCACCTTAGGATGAGTATGGTCTCGGGGGCTCGGGAGCTTCCCGCCACATGTCTGCAGAAGTTAGGCTGCCTCCTTTGCTCAAGTTAGCCGTGAGCACTGCCCCCTGCTGTTTTCAGAGTGCAATGACAAAGGGAACGCTCTCCGCGTGCAAGGTCGGGAGCCACCTCTTTTAATAGCAGGGAGATCGTATGGAACAGAATTGAAGAGTCACTTATCGTCATTTGATTTTTGATAAGCCTATTAAAAATATAAATTGGGGAAAAGATTCCCTATTCAATAAATGGTGCTGGGTGAATTGGCTGGCATTCTGTAGAAGATTGAAACTGGACCCACACCTTTTTCCTCTAACTAAAATTGACTCTCAATGGCTAAAACACTTAAACTTAAGACATGAAACTCTACAAATTCTTAGAGAGAGCGTATGGGAAACACTTGAAAAAATTGGCCTGGGAGAATACTTTATGAGGAGGACACCCTGGGCAATTTAAGCAATATCAAAAATACATTACTGGGATCTGATCAAATTAAAAAGCTTCTGCACCGCCAAGAACACACTAAGTAAAGCAAATAGACAGCCCTCAGAAAGGGGGAGGATTTTTGCAAGTTATATCTCCAACAAAGGTCTAATAACCAGAATCCACAGAGAACTCAAATATATTACTAAGAAAAAAGCAAGTGATAACATTTCTTTGTGGGCAAGAGACATGAACAGAAGCTTCTCTGAAGAAGACAGGCACATGGTCTACAGACACATGAAAAAATGCTCATCATTTTAATCATCAGAGAAATGCAAACCAAAACCACTCTGAGATTTAACACCAATAAGAGTAGCCCACATCACAAAATCCCAAAACTATAGATGTTGGCGTGGATGTGGAGAAAAGGGAACACTTCTGCATTGCTGGTGGGAATGCAAGCGAGTATGTTCCTATTGGAAGGAAGTTTGGAGAACACTCAGGGATCTAAATGTAGACTTGCTATTTGACCCTGCAATTCTTCTAGGTGTATATACAAAGGACCAAAAATTATTTGGTAATAAAGATATTTGCACCAGATTGTTCATTGCAGCTCAGTTCATAATTGGCAAATCATGGAAGAAGCCCAAGTGCCATTGACCCATGAATGGATTAATAAATTGTGGTGTATGTATACCATGCAATACTATGCAGCTTTAAAAAAATGGAGACTTTACCTCCTTTATGTTTACATGGATGGAGCTGGAAAATATTGTTCTTAGTAAAGTATCTCAGGAATGGAAAAAAATATCCAGTGTACTCAGTATTACCGTGAAACCAATTTATAATCACTCACACTTGTATATGAAAAATGAATCACAATTATAGCCTAGGATGAAGGAAGGAAGGGGAGGCAGAGAGGAAGGGAGGGGGGTGGATTCATAGGGGGAGGGCTAGTGGGGGGACCACACCTATGGAGCATATTACAAGCACAAGTTGGATTTATCAGGTGTAGAACACAAATGTCCTAATGCTGTAATTTGGTAAATGAGGTGAAGGCTATGTTGATTATTAGGATGTAAGCACTCCAATTTGTACAAATAATCAACATATTGAATCCCATAATGGCATAAATGTATTCATGATCTATATACAAATGACTTAATAAAAAAAAATATTCTGTACAGAAGACTTAGGAAACGAATACAAGCCCCATTCCAGGATTTGCTCCAGTAAAAGTTAAATAATAAAATAAATGTGGCCAATGTTGTGCTGGTCTTGCTGAGGGAAGAAAGGGACTAAACCACACAAGAGCTACAAGAGCTGCAGGACCTAGTCACATCTGCCTACAGTCACTAGGAGGATACACACGGGACTGGACTCCCAGGGTGCTGGATCAATGCAGGACCTAGTCACATCTACCTACAGTCACTAGGAGGATACACATGGGACTGGACTCCCAGGATGCTAGATCAATGCAGGACCAAGTCACATCTGCCTACAGTCACTAGGATACACATGGGTCTGGACTCCTAGGGTGCTGTGTCAAGTGGTACCGAATTTGAAGGTGGGTAAGAATTTATTTATTTGGGAATACTCTTGTGGCTTACAGGATTTTTAAGATCCTGGTAAGAACCTCAGGAGATATGTTTTCTAGAAGCCTGGAAAAAATAATGGCCTACACAATGCCAAGTATAAATGCTAAAAAGCCATGGTGCATGATGGAATTTACAATCACAGGACTTGAAAATCAGCTCTGCTTGAGTGGATTTAGTATGTGAGGCTGGAAAATGCAGTCGATGACCAAATTCAAGGAATGTAGGGAGAGGCACCTCTGCATCACCTCACAGTTAGCGGTGGCCATCCTTCAAGCTGATGCTGGCAATGCCATTATAGTCCTGGGCTCACAGAGAGTGATGGACATAAGAAAATCCTGAATGATTTTGTGCCACTAAATGACTAGAAACCAGGTGGTGCATAACAGCTCTGTTCAAACCCCTGCATTGAGACTGGATCCATTTCTAGCATGGCTTCTAGCAGCATAAGGCCACGTCCCTAGAAGGACCACTCCCCCCTTCTAGCAGCATAAGGCCAAGTCCCTAGTAGGACCACCCCCCCAGCAGCATAAGGCCACGTCCCTAGTAGGACCACCATCACACCTTCTAGCAGCACAAGGCCAAGTCCCTAGTAGGACCACCCTCCCCCCTTCTAGCAGCATAAGGCCACGCCCCTAGTAGGACCACCACCCTCCCCCCCATTAAAAACTTCTCTGAGAAAGCTCAATGCCCTAGGAAATTTTACTGTTTGATCTAACCAACATCTGACAACCCTCTGTTCTCCCTTTTAGAGCATTTATTTAAAAGTGCTTACAATTATAAATAAGTATCTCTTGCAACTCAAAGCTTCCCTCTCAAGGGCCTAAAAACTATTCGTTGTGGTGGGGGATTGGTGTGCTCCCACTTTAGGGGCACAATCCAGGGGTGTATAGCAAACCTTTTGGGTAAGGGACCAAACTACAAGGGGAACTTCATCTAACAAATTCAAATATTGTGACCTGGTTGTTTGTACCGTCACATTAACTTGGAGAAAAAAAAATATACCAGCAGACAAATATAAAAAAAATTAAGAAATAAAGTACAGTCAAGAAGGATCAGCCTCTGTCTCCCAGTCTCTGTGGGAGGATAGAATCCTAACTTTGATAACTGTCAGCTAACAAATACTGCTGGCCTAATTACATTTACACTGACTAACCCTTTGTCTTGTTTTACTTCTTTGACTCAAAGTTTTCTTGCAATCCCTCTTCCTGTATTCTCCTTTTAAAACCCCCAGATCACTACTGCAAAAATCAGGAAAGAACACAGCTCATTTCCCTAATGCTAACATTAGTAGTTACCTCATAAAATCTATTTATTTAAACAAACAAAAAAACTATTTTCACTCCCTTAATATCAGACCAGATTTGTCTTTGACAACAGCTATAAGACTGTGATCTGCAATTATAGAGCTACTTAACAGATCAGACGACTGCGTCTCTAGGCAGTATGTGTCTGCAGGGGTAGTATTCCATCTTTACAATCAAATCAGCAACGGATGATCCGGAGGTTGAGGGCAATTGCCTCAACAAAAGGTTATGGTCTATGCCCAGTTTTTGGATTTGAGGCAAGTTTTTGTATCTGTAACTAATTAAAGTTTGGGTACTTGGAGGAATCCGGAGATATGGCACATGTATATGGTATCTATTTCTCATACCTCCTTCAAAGGAATAACTTCTTTTTTTAAGAGACAGGGTCTCACTCTGTTACCCAGGCTGGAGTGCAGTGACATAGTCAAATAGCTCACTGCAGCCTCAAACTTCTAGACTCAAGAGATTTTCCTACCTCTGCCTCTGAGTACTTGGACTACATGTGCACACCACCATGCTTAGCTAATTCTTTTTGTTTTGTTTTTCAAAAATGGCATCTTACTATGTTGCCCAGTCTGGTCTTGAACAAGAATCTATAAACTTTAACTGAGGTTAACTATACCTTGGAGAAGGGAGAATGCCCAAACATTTCAAGGTCTGTTTGACACAGAGTTAAAGTTGACACTGAGACCTGGAGATACAAAGCATCCTCATGGTTCCTCTGTCAGAGTGGGGCCATTTGAGATCCCGGGTAATGATAAAACCCTAGCCTCAATCAATCTAGTTCATAGTGAGTCTACGAGTCTGTACACTCCTCTGATGTTCATGAATTTGTAATTGGGATAGACATACCTGGGAGTTGGCAAAGCACCGCATTGTTTCCTTGGCAATACAGTAATAGCTATCATAGTGAGTATATTCGTTTCTTTAGGGATGCTGTAACAAATCGAGTGGCTTAAAACATTTATTCTCTTTCGGTTCTGGAGGCTGAAAGTTCAAAATCAAGGTGTTGATTGGGTTAGTTGCTTTTCAGGCGCTCAGGGAGAATTGGTTTCATGGTTCTTTCCTTGCTGGAAGTCCTTGCTGTGTCTTAGCTTGCAGCTGCCTAACTCCCCTCTTGGTACATGGTCATCCTCCCTGTAATCTGTCCTGTTGTCTTTTTCTTCTTCTAAAGTTTCCGTCATTTTGGACTCATGGCCCACCCTATTTCAGCATGATTTAATCTTACTACATTTGCAAAGACCCTATTTCCAATTTAGGTCACATTCTGAGGTTCCAGAAAGAACCAGAATTTTGAGAAGACCATTCAGTCCAGTACAATGGGAAGACTGCCTTCCCCCGCAGGCAAGATAGAAAATAAAAGTTTATTTTGGGAGAAGAGTTGAGGAGGGAATGCAAAAAATCAGTGCCACCCTTAAAGACCTAAAGTGAGAGGTGGTCTTTATCATAATTTCAGTTCAATATGCTAATCTTACCCTTGCAAAAATCAGATTCTGGAGGAAGACATTAATTTAATACAAACTCAACCAAATAGAATCTTTAAACAAAAACCTACAAGTACTATCTGCATTATGACCATTAAAATAGTTATATGGAGTATATATTGTTACCATAAGATGCAAACCCAGAATCTTAACTTTGACCCTCACAGACATTCCCATGCAACACAGGACACAAAACCTGTACAGAAGACAGCTGAGAAAAATCAGAGCACTGAAGTATATGGAAGATTTTGATATTTATGTCTAGTGGGTCAATTTTCTTTTATGTCTGAGTAACCATGAGACACTTTCTAATCCTGCCAGGGGAAGCGGCAGGATGCAAGCTGCAGATATCTGTTATGTTTGTAGAGCTGGGACAGATCCGTAATGGGTGGAACCCGGCGACCACCAGATGGCAGCACAGGGCTGTGCTGACGGAGTACCTAACTACTCCCAGAAAGGGAGGGTGGTGTAAGATTGCTTGAGCAGAGGTGGAGCCAAAAAGTCCATTGTAGAAGCCAGGGCAGAACTCTATTGAGCCAGTCACTTGTGCTAGTTCAATTGAGAAATAGGTAGGATAGTGAAGTATCCTTTCTCTGTCCTTCTTTTTATGATTATTGAGTCAAATGAAAATTCAAAATACCAAAACCAGTGGGATGACAGCAAAAACAGTTGTTTTTTTTTTTTATTAAATCATAGCTGCGTACATTAGTGCAATCAAGGGGTACAATATGCTGGTTTCATATACAATCTGAAATGTTTTAATCAAACTGTTTAACATAGCCTTCATGGCATTTTCTTAGTTATTGTATGAAGACGTTTGTATTCTGCATTTAGTAAGTTTCACCTGTACCCTTCTAAGATGCAATGTAGGTGTGGCCCCACCAATTACCCTTCCTCCACCCCAACCTCACCCCCACCCCTCCCTTCCCATATTCTTGTGCTATAGTTGGCTTATACCCTTCATACGACAGCTATAAATTAGCTTCATAGTAGGACTGAGTACATTGGATACTTTTTCTTCCATTGTTGAGATACTTTGCTAAGAAGAATATGTTCCAGCTCCATCCATGTAAACATGAAAGAGGTAAAGTCTCCATCTTTCTTTAAGGCTGCATAGTATTCCATGGTATACATGTACCACAATTTATTAATCCATTCGTGGATTGATGGGCACTT
>CAUYRH010055100.1:0-35522 GCA_963574655.1 Perodicticus potto | reverse complement strand
ACAGGAAGGCACACACACACTCACACTCATGGGAAGGCACACACACTCACAGGAAGGCACGCACACACACTCACACTCACGGGAAGGCACACACACTCACGGGAAGGCACACACACTCACAGGAAGGCACACACACACACTCACACTCACGGGAAGGCACACACACACAGGAAGGCACACACACACTCACACTCATGGGAAGGCACACATACACTCACGGGAAGGCACACACACACTCACAGGAAGGCACAAACTCTCACAGAAAGGCACACGCACTCACACTCATGGGAAGGCACACACTCACAGGAAGGCACACACACACACTCACACTCATGGGAAGGCACACATACACTCACGGGAAGGCACACTCACACTCACAGGAAGGCACACACACACTCACAGGAAGGCACAAACTCTAACAGAAAGGCACATGCACTCACACTCATGGGAAGGCACACACTCACAGGAAGGCGTGCGTGCACACACACACTCACACTCACAGGAAGGCACACACACACTCACAAGCATGTCTCATTTCACTGCTTCACCTTATTATGCTTTGCAGATATTGCATCTTTTATGAACTGAGGTCCACGCCGACCCCATGTCAGGTGAGTCTGCTGGTGCCATTTTCACAGAAGCATGTGCTCACATCATGTCTCTCCATCACATTTTGATGATTCTTGTGATATTTCAAACTTGTACATTATTATTATATCTGTTATGGTAATCTGTGATCAATGGTCCTTGATGTTACTATTGTAACGTGACAATATTGTTGATAAGGTCATCGTAATATTGTTTGGGGACACCACAAACGATACTCATAGATATGGTGAACTTAGCAAATGCTGTGTGTTCTTATTGCCCCATAGACCAGCCATTCCTACATTGCTCTTCCTTTCCTCAGACCTCCCTATTCTCTGAGAAACAACAATATTGAAGTAAAGTCAATTAAAAACTCTACAATAACCTGTAAGTGTTCAAGTGAAAGGAACAATCACACATCCCTCACTTTAAAACACAAGTTAAAAATGATTAAGTTTAGTGAGGAAGGCATGACAAAAGCTGAGATAGGCCTCTTGTACCAAACAGACAAGTTGTGAATGCAAAGGAAAAGTTCTTGTAAGAACTTAAAAGTGCTACTCCTGTGAATGCAGAAATGACAACAAAAACAACAGGCTTATTGCTGACAGGGAGAAAGTCTGAGTGGTCTGAACAGAAGATCAAACCAGCCACCACCTTCACTTAAGCCAAAACCTAATCCAGAGAAAGGCCCTAACTCTCTCTCTCTTTTTTTTTTGTCTTTTTTTCCTCTTAATTTTTTTTAATAAATCATAACTGTGTACATCAATGCATTTATGGGGTACAACGTGCTGGGGGAGCTGCAGCAGGAAAATTTGAAGCTAGCAGACGTTGGTCATGAGGTTTAAGATAAGAAGTCTTCTCCATAACATGAAAGTTTAAGGTGAGGTAGCAGGTGCTGATGTAGAAGATACAGCAAATGACCCATAAGATCTCACTAAGATTATTGATGAAGGTGACTGTACTGAACAAGAGATTGTCAATCTAGATGAAAAAGCCTTCTGGGAGGCACCTGTGGCTCAAGGAGTAGGGCGCCGACCTCTTATACCAGGGGTGGTGGGTTCAAGCCAAGCCCTGGCCAAAACTGCAAAAAAGAAAAAGAAGAATGAAAAGAAAAAGCCTTCTATTGGAAGAAGATGCCACCTAGGACTTTGAGATACATTAGAGAAATTAACACCTGGTTTCAAAGCTTCCAAGGTCAGAATGACTACCCTGAAAAAGGCTAATCAGCTGGTGATTTTAAGTTAAAGCCGATGCTCATTTACCATTCTGAACATCTTAAAATTTATGCCAAATTGACATTCCCCACACTCTCACCAAAACAATAAGGTTTAAATGATAGCACATCTGTCATAGCACAGTTTACTAAATATTTTAAGCCCACTGTTGAGACCTGCTCAGAAAAAAAAGCATTATTTTTAAATGATATCCCCAGTCATCAACAATGCCCCTGGCCAGTCAAGCAGTGATGGAGAAGCACAAGGGATGAATGGTGCTTTGTGCCTGACACAACACCCATTCTGCAGCCCGTGGACCTGGGAGTAACCTCAAAATTTCAGGTCTTATTTAAGAAATACATCTTACAATGCTATACACGTAGCTCCTGTTGATAGCGAAGAATATGGGCAAAATAAACTGAAAACATTTTGGAAAGGATTCTCCATTCTTAGCTGCCCTTAGAATATTTGTGATTCTGTGGGAAGAGGTCAAAATATCAACATTCACAGGAGTTTGGAAGAAGTTGTTTCCAACCCTCATGAGTGACTCTGAGGAGTTCAAGTTGCAGACGTGGTAGAAAGAGCAAGAGACGTAGAAATGGCCCCTGAAGAACTGACAGAATTGCTGATCATCAGACTTGAGCATATGAGGAGTTGCTTCTCAGGGATGAACAAAGAAAGCAGAATTTCTTGAATAAAATCTATTCCTGGTGAAGATTCTGTGAACACCATTGAAATGACGATAAAAATTTGAGAATATTCCATAAGCTTAGTTGATAACACTTGAGAATTGACTCCAATTTTGAAAGACATTCTATTGTGGGTCAAATGCTCTCAAACAGTATTGTGTGCTATAGAGAAATATTTATGAGAGAAAATAGCACTCAATGTGGCAAATTTGATTGCTGTCTCATTTTAAGAAATTGCCACAACCATCCTAACCTTCAACACTACCACCCTGATCAGTCAGCAGAGTGACAGCAGCCTGTTGTTATTAGTCAACATCAAGGCAAGACCCTGTACCAGCAAAAAAAAATTACAACTTGCTGAAGACTCAAATGACCATAAAAATATTTTATTGCAAAAATGCTAACTAAGATATATGCCTTGGTTTTCTAGACATAATTCTATTGCACCTTTAATAGACTACAATTTTGTGTAAACATAGTTTGGGTTTTTGTTTTTTTTGTTTTTTTTTGTTGTTGTTGAGACACAGTGCCACCTTATGCCCCTGAGCAGAGTGCAGTGGGCGTGGTAACTCACTGCAACCTCTGACTGTTGTGGGCATCCCGCTGCCTCAGCCTCCAGAAGCCGCTAGGATTACAGGCGCTCGCCGCCTCGGCGCCCGGCTGCGTTTTTCCATTTTTTTCATGAGTCGGGGTCTCACTCTCGCTCAAGTGAGTCTCAAACTCCTGAGCTCAAGCAATTTTCCCTCCTCAGCCTCCCACAGTGCTGGGAGTACAGGCGTGAGCCACCATGCCCGGCAAGTTAGGGGTTTTTTTTAGTCTAGGAGGAATCTGATTTTTTTTTTTTTTTTGAGACAGGGTCTCACTCAGTTGCCCCTGGGTAGAGTGTTGTGACATCATAGCTCACATCAACCTCAAACTCTTGGGCTCAAGCAATCCTCTTGCCTCAGCCTCCTGAGTAGCTGGGAATATATAGGACTACACTACTACACCTGGCTAACTTTTCTATTTTTAGGAGAGACAGGGTCTCACTCTTACTCAGGCTGGTCTCAAGTTCTTGAGCTCAAGAAATCCACCTGCCTCATCCTCCCAGAGTGCTAGGATTGCAGATGTGAGCTACCGTGCCTGGCGGAATCTGAGTTTTTAAAAAAAATCCAATTCTGTGTTTTTTATTTTAGTAGGCATAAAAACATCAGTATTTCTTATGCCTGTTTTCATTATTTAAAGTATTTATGACTTATTGTTGGTACTTGCTTTGAAATACATTTCGAATTGCATATAACACTTATTCCTGTTGTGCTTTGGTTTCTGCAGGGAGAAAAACAACTTAAGACAGTCAGTCTTTGGTATATTCAAAAACATTATTCATGTTTCAGTTTAGGCTGTCCTGCATACCACAAAGCTTGGAGAAATAACCATAGAAAGGCTTTTTTTTTTTTGAGACAGAAACTAACTTTGACATCCTTGGTAGAGTGCCGTGGCATCACAGCTCACAGCAACCTCAGACTCTTGGGCTTCAGTGATCCTCTTGCCTCAGCCTCCTAAGTAGCTGGGACTACAAGCGCCCACCACAGCGCCCAGCTATTTTTAGAGACAGGGTCTCTCTCTGGCACAAGCTTGCCTCAAACCCGTAAGCTCAGGCAATCCACCTGTCTCGGCTCCCAGGGTCACTGTGGTGACCCATAGAAGGGTTTTAATCCATTAGTAACAGTTATAATTCTACTGCAGAACATGTCTGATAGGCCAGGGACTGCCAAATCTATTTAGCAGCATACATTTCACACTGATGGAAATTTGGGCCCCAAATACTAGCTAATAATGAAAAAAGCAGGTTTTCAAGAACAAAGAAAGAAGTAGTGATGTTATATAGAAAACAATGTCAGGACTTATGTCCAGTTGCATTCTTAGGAAAACAAAGCAAAAAGACCTACATATATTGCAGATTTTCTTCTCTAAGAAAATAGTCACTGTGACATTGTCACTCTGGTGTTACCACTGACCAGGGGTGCTGAGAAAACTTGTTTCTGTCTTGAATCTTTATCTTGGAGTCACAACAAACATAACTTTTGTATGCACTGGAAAACCAAAAGAAAAAGAAAAATGTGATTCATTTTATTGCAATATTTGCTTTATTGTGGTAGGTTGGAACCAAACCCACAGTGTCATCAAGGTGTGTGTCTCCCTGAGCACAGAGTCACCACCTGTGACAGTCAAAAACTGAAAACAACCCACATATGAATCAGGAGTAGGAAGAATAAGTAATTGTAGTGTATTTACATAAAGAAATACTACACGGCAAGAGGAACAAACACACTTTTTATATACAATAGAACATTACTCATCCATAGAACAGAATGAAATCCTGTCATTGGTGCAACATGGATGGAACTGGAGGACGTTATGTTAAGTGAAATACACCAGGCACAGAAGGTTAGACGCCGCATGTTCACACTCACATGTGAAAAAGTTGATCCCATAGAAGTAAAAACAACAACAGAAGATACTAGAGGCTGGGAGGGTCAGAGGAAGAAAGGAACAGAGAGATTTGTAGCTAGATAGGATTCAATTTCAGGGTACACGCTGAATATACTCCTTAACCAAAGAATTCAGATTCAGGGCACACATTGTGATGTGGACAAAGGAGCATTCATTGTTTCCTTTCCCTATTGATAAACCTCGTGGTCCATCAGGGGATTGGTGAAAAAAATCAAGGCACATTATTTCAGGGGATACCATGCAAACGGATCTAAGTATATCTAGATTTTCAAGACATATTTTAAGAGGCAATACAGTGTAGAATAACACATAAAATACAATTTCATTAATATAAAATACACTTTTAAATTTTCAGTTACCTATGTGAGGAAGGCAGGGAAGATTGCTCTTGATGGTGCCTTAGGAATGACAAGCCAGGTTGGAAATGCAAGAAATTGAGTCTTCACTTTCATTTCTTTTTTTTAACTCAACAACTTCCAAATGTCCTCTTAGACCTTTCTTATGACTACATCACATCTGACAGTTTGGTCTGGATCCTGTGTTTTGGGGCTACCTTGTATGCTGCAGGTATGTTCCTCAGCCTCTCTCAACCAGATGCCAGTAGCAACGCCTCTGGTCATGAGAACCAGACATCTCCAGGCATTGCCAAAGCTCCTCTGAGGAGCAAAAGCCATCCCCAGTTGAGAACAACTGCTGTATATTCAAATACTGCAAATTCACACTCCTCAGCTACCAACCAATCACCAGCCCTATAACAGCTCCCATTTGCCCAGGAAGTGGGAGGCAGGTGGGGTCCTGATGCTGGGGTAGCCTCTCACTCCTGCAGAAAGGCCCCTCTGACTGGATGTTCCCCCCCCTCAGTGGCTGCACTTGTCCCTAACACCGTCACCAAAGTCAGTGTTACATTCAGAGGCACAGCCAGTGGGTTCACATCTTGGCTCTTCTGCTTACTAGCTGTGTGACCCTAGGCAAGTTACTAAACCTCTCTGTGCCTGTTCCCTCCTCTGTAAAGAAGAAGAAGGTAGTGTCCTCTTAGTGAGCCATGAGATCTGAATGCACACAGGGGACGCAATGGGCCTGGTTCACAGTCAACTACAATTCTCTCAATTTTGTGGTTTCTGGTGTGGCTCAAGACTGCTGGAGATGCTCTTTTGAGCCAGCACGTTGTATAAAATCTGCAGCAGAACCACAGTCAACTGTGAGATAGTCCAGCATAGTGACGATGGTTAATAATAATCATTATACGCTCAATCTTTCTATGAGAGTAGGTCTCAAGGGTCCCTACCACCAAAAAACGAACAAACGAACAGAAAGTAACTAGGTGAGGCAATTAATGTGTTTTAATTAGCCGGTTGTGGTGATCATTTCACAATGTCTATGTATATCCAAACATCATGTTGTATACCTTAAAATATAAATAGAAACCTTCAATATGTTAAGAAAAATTAAATAAAATTAATTTAAATATTCAAAAGAAAAGAGAAAAAAACCCAGTGGATCTGCAAACTTTTTCTTAAAGGGCCTGGTGAAAACGATTCAGGGCTCTGTGGGCCCTGCTGACTCTGTCATCACTGCTGTATTCAAAAGTGGCCTCACCCTGACGTATCATTCAGCTTTTAATTTAATTGCTCTATGAGATACGGCTGTTATCTTTATGTGTTGTTGTTTAGTCTGAATTGTCACCAACAACTTTTGGTTTTGCTTTTCTTGCTTTTGTTTTGGGGGGCTTTAAATTTTTTAAAAAACTTCTTCCTTTCCTGTGTAGCATTGGTAGCTGGAATCTCCAGGAATTTTGAATACTCCCATTGAAACCTTTTTTAAAAACCTCTTTCTATCTGATTCTTTTGAATTCTTACCTGCCATCAAGAGCTCATGGTGAACTAAAGAATAAAAGGTACATTCATAGAAAAAAACAACAAATAGTACCAAAATAGTATATAATTTTTGAGATACCTGGGTATTTGGTTTATTGTTTTAGTAAAATCCTGCCTATCAATCAGAAGCACTGTTTTTATCTGAGTGGGTGGGAAAACACAGATAAAGAGAAATCTAAGAAAATTAAACAGTTCCAGAGAAGGTAGGGACTTCACTGAGTCCTGGACCACACATGCAGGAGACACTGGTGACTGTCAGTGATCATGAGCCACCGTGGGTGACACACACCTGGCCACAGGTGTCCTCTGCAAGAATCACCAGCACACAGCCAGGTCCACACAAGGAACCAGAGGCAGATGGGGCCCCACACACTACAGCAAAACTTCCAAGGAGCCAGATGCCCCCACCTCACAGGGTGCAACCTCCCAGTGAACCATCTGTCCGGGTCAGACAAGGAAACAGGAGGCTGGGCAGGTGGCCTGGCAGCCCAGAGGTGGACAGGAAAGAGTCCAGGGGGGAAGTGGCAGAGAGATGAGCTCAAGGAGAAAGAGGAGCAGAGAGATGTGCTCTGCACTGCGGGTCCTGTCTGTGCCACCACCCACCAAGCCCACGATCACCGCTTACCTCTGTCACCCTCTCATTCCTCAAAGTCCAGCCAGTTTGGCCTCATTCCCGGTCCTGCAGGTGCTCTGCTGTGACCCATCTCAGGGCCCTGCCTACCCACAGCGCCATCACAGTGCTGTCATCTCACTCAGTAAACGTGACCTTCGTGACCTGCTCTCTTCTAATAGCAGCCTAGCTCCATACCTCCCCAGGTGTCCTAAGAACAAGACTTTTCATGCTTCTTAAGTCTCCTTTAATGAAGAACGGTTTCATAGCTTTTTCCCCATTAATTGTGACACTGATATTTTAAATGATCTTAGAATGTCCTATGATATAGGTTCATCTAATTGTTTCTCTGATTCCTTCGGGGAGTATGTTCTGGGCAAGAACAGTCAGCACATCACATTGGTGGGAGAGGGGTGTGACGTGACACCAGCCTGTCCCGGCAGGGGCATGAGCCTCTGGTGAGGGCAATGGTCAGCATATTTCCTGATGATAAGGGCCTCTTTTCCCCTTTGTAATAAACAAACAATCCCTGCTGGGACTCACCCCAAACACTCTCTCACCTAGCAGTCTCAGATGATGTTTGCCTGAGTTAGTTATTACATGGTGATTGCAAGTGGTGTGATTTTTCTAGTAGGCCTTTTCATATTATGTCTGTGAATTGGCATTTTCCTCTTCCCAGCAGTCTGGGCCTTTGTGCCGTTAGGGCCTATCCTTCCATGGCTCATGTCAAATGGCCCCAAACTCAGCCTCTTGGAGCTGCCCTCTGGGCTTTTACCTCTACTTTTTTATGTGACTATACCCAATTTTAAGTGACATTAGTAGATATTTTATGTTTCTTTATCATCCCAGAATAAAGGATGAAATGCAATTAATTTTCCTTCAAAAATCCCTAAAATTAATGTGTTTTGACTAGAAGAGTCTCCCAGCTGTGCTTCCCAACCCTTGCACTAGCCATCTGCGGGCAGTGGGCTGACTAAGGGTGGGAGGGGAAAGCAAAGAGAACGCGCTCCACCCACCTGCTCCTGGGCCTTCAGCACCTCCGCCACCCTGAAGCTGTACTTGTCTTCGCTGGCCTTGTTATACTCTTTCATGGCATGCCAGAGCGCCTGCTGTACGTAGACATAGTTCTCAGGGATGTCCTGGAATGGCCTCACCACCTTGGCAGAGCCCCTGGCTTGAACTTTTCGGGACACAAGGGCCACAGTGGCCACCAGGAGCAGTAGCTCCTGGCAGAGTCTGACCATGGCACCTCAACCAAAGGGGCACAGCCAAGAGCCTCTTGTCCTTCCAGGGCTGGACTGTTACCGGCTGCCTGTGGAGATACAAGACCCTGCACCCTGGCTCCTCTTGGTTTCTGTGGGCTGGAAGGAAGGAGCGTCTGTCAGCACCACCGTGAACACACGGCTGCATGAAAACTGCTCATTTGTCTTCATCCCAGGTCCCTGGAGCAGAGCACCTAGACCCGTGGGAACTCCCTGAGTGACTGAGGGGTGACAGGAGCATCTTTTGTTATTGACAACAAGCCCCTTTCAACCACACCTGAGTTTCTGCTAATGAGTTGACTCTTCTTGGCGCTGAGGTAGCCTGAATGGAGGCTGCCAGAGGAAGCTTCAGGTCACTAGAGAGTCAGATCATCCTGAGACTGGAGAGGGGCGAGAGTTAAGGTCACCACCACTGACCAGTGATTTAATTGATCCCATTTTATGTAATGGAGGCTCTACAACAACCTGAAGAGATGGGGTTCAGAGAGCCCCACAGCTCATCACACTATCTCTTCCCATGATCCCATGGGGCCACATAATGATGGCAACCACTTCCATATAGGAGGAAACCGCCATGAAGAAAGTCAACCAAATGCTGGGGCTGCTTGATGGGAGCCCCATCTGGTGTCCACTCAGGGCTGGGACTTCCCTCTGCCTCGGCAGCTACCCGACCTACTGGATGTGCACACGTGATAACAGCTTGGAATGTGCATTTGCTCTTGGAGATATCCAGTTCAACTACAGATAATTTGGATGTAGTTTGTAAGCTGTGTTCTGGCTAACGTGCCAAGCACAGGGAGCAAGTAAGTGGGTAGCTTGAGAGACACAGACAGAACTCATAAGCCGCATTAATGACAGATACATGGAAAGCAGAGCACATCCCAACTGGGCCTGGAACATAATGGCAAAACTAAGACACCAGATCTTCTTTAGGCACTAGTCATACATGAGGTGCATGCAGCCGGAAGATTCACGAGGTCTTAATCTGGCCACTGTCCCGTGACACCGTCTGGCCCTGGGCCTGCTGTCTGTCCCAGAAGTGCAAATCAAACCTTCAGCTGTGTAGGAGGCTACTGGGGCTGTGCACAGCCCAGGGACACCTTTATCTGGTGAATGAGTGTTACTAACAAGCACCTTCCAAGTGTGTGACCCCTTGGTCAAACCTGCACGGTGGTCCACCAAACCTCACTCGCACCCACAGCGAGAGCTGGAGCCCAGGGAGCAGGAAATGTGCCTGGGGCAGACCTGGGTTGGGTGCGGTTCTCCCCAGCTCTGCCGGTCTGCCGGTGTCCTGAGGTACCCCTTGTTGTCCTACTTCTCCCTCCATGCTCTATTCTTATCTGACAAAGGTGAGGTTCAAGCAGTTAACTGTGGTGTGAAGTGTCCCTACTCTGTGAGCCCCAGGTTACTCTCCCAGAGCTACTTGGAGGCCACTCTGGCCCCCCGACACACCCACACCATACACCCACCTCTGGTCAATGTTCCTGGCTCCTGGGCCTTGAGGTGACTGTCTTGAGCCACTGGAGGTCTTGTCCTCCTTGGTGAGGACTTGTGCTGGCTGGCTCTGGCCCCCTTGGCTGCCCTCCGTCCCAAACACACTCAGTTCATGCCCCTATACCCGGTCAGGGTGTCAGCTACAGCCTGAGCACTGCTGCCCTCTGTCCCTCCTCCCCAAAGGAGTGGAGCTACAGTCACAGCTGCAGCCCCTTTGTGAGGTAAGGCCAGCCCCTGTGATGCTGCTTACGTGGGGGGCTCCTCCACTAGGGCCCCACCAGCCCTCAGAAGGCCACAGGTATGCCAAGGGCCAGCAGCCACAAAAGCCCCTTAGCCTTGACTTTTTAAGTTTCTGTTCTTTGGACTGACCCAACTGGAAGATAAGTCATCTCCATGCTGTTCTGCCAGGGCCCCATTATGTGACCCCTGGTCCCACAGGCAGGAGGAGGCATCAAACAGCCAGACTCAGGGACTCAGGGTCCAAGAGGCCACAGGGAGGGGAGGTCACAGGGTTGCCTGGGCCAGCAGCTGGGGGCACCAGCTGACCAGAGCTGCCACGAGATATGCCAGGTACAAGGCATCAGCTGGCTACGCCACACTGCCCTGAGCCCTTCTGTGAGGCAAGCAGTGAACAAAGAATGAGTGGCAGACTCAGCAGAGGCCCTACTGCCCGCCCCCTCCCCGTGTTCACACGTGTGAGTTTCTCGCTTCTGCTTACATGGTGCCCCTTCCTTGAGGGACTTTCCCGTTTGTGTCTAGGTCCCCACACCTGTCTCCCAGAAC
Source organism: Perodicticus potto (assembly GCA_963574655.1). Classification (NCBI taxonomy): domain Eukaryota; kingdom Metazoa; phylum Chordata; class Mammalia; order Primates; family Lorisidae; genus Perodicticus; species Perodicticus potto. Next base: position 24,515 of record CAUYRH010055100.1, on the reverse strand, counting down.
TAGGCTCCTCAACACAGCAGAACTCCATCCTACTCTGCATTTAAGGCTGGCGAAGGTGACAATGTGGGAGCTCTGAAGTTTGGAAGTTAATGTTTCTCTTTGCAAGATAAAATATTGATCAGCACAGAATATATCAAACCTGAAGATCACCTGATTAAAGCCTCAGATGTTTAAAACTGAACTGCATGTGAAACCAGAGGGTCTTTTTTAAACAGAAAGGACAAAACACAAAAGGAAAAGGACAACAAGCAAAAATAAATCCAGCCATACGTTTTGTATAACATCCCCCCAAAATCAAAAGATGAAAAGGAACACAGAACAGGTCATTCCAAAGACATCTGCCAAAGGGTTAAGTTCTCTTTTGTAAAAAAACTTTTTAAAATCCAAACAAAAAGACAATTTCCTCAATTGCCTTGGTTCAAAGTGAGCCAAGAATTTAAGCAGACAATATGCCCAGGAGGAGAACTTTTTCCCTCTTGGCCACACATCAAATGTTTGGAAACCATCGGCTTGTGGTGAGGCTTTACTCCTACTGCCCCATTGATCTACCTTCTACCTGCTGTCTGGGGTCCAGGATGGAACTGCGTGTCCAGAGGAAGTTGCACAATATACACAGCAGGGAGACACCCACGTCCTCCACCACGCATTCCATGACCCTGGACAGGAGAACAGGTGTTACAAACTCCACGCCTCCTCCTGGTGTTTGCTGACTCTGTAATGGGTGTGGATGGGAACAAGAACAGTCACTGACTCCTTCAGGGCTGAGGTGGGGGGTGAGCAGCAGGGGGGCTGCCGAGGTCCTAGAGCCTGTCTCAGGCCCCCGTGGAGTAGGGTCAGGAGAGAGCTTCTCCTCCCCGCCCTTCTGGCAAGATGGCAAGGCCCCTCTTCTCCATCGTCAGCATATGCTCCACCAGGTGCACTCTGTCACCTACAGGGCTGGCAGGGACCCAGGCACCGATGTCCCCAGTACTATAGCACATAAGGAACGTTTTATTTTGCTTATGACCCTGGAAATCATCAGGATTTCAGGAAGGACCAGCTAACATGTGTCTCCTGAGCCATAGCCAGGGAGCAGCTGGGGCAGCTAAGGCTGTGACCAGGCTCAAGGCTGATGGAGAAGGAGTTTACAACAGACTTGCTGAAAAGTAATTCACACACCATACGATTCAGCCCTTTAATCATATAAGTCGGTGACTTTTAGTACATTAACAGAGGCTCATATCCAAGCCACAATCAATCATAGTAGAATACGGTACAGCCTCTGTAAGTTGGCCACCAAAGGACTGTAACAAACTGGTCAACACACAGCAGTGGTCAACATAAGGTCCACTGCACAGACACATAGAGGTGATGCAGGTCCATGAACATTAACTCAACTTAAGGAGGTGGTCAGTGCAGGGAGGTGGCCAGCTGTGGAGGTTTCTCTGCATTTCCGTGGCCTGAAAAAAGAGACTCCTCCACCGTCACCTCACAATTTCCCCACCCGCTTCCAGCCCTGGGTAGCCACGAGTCTGCTCTCTTTGTCCACAGATGTACCTGTTCTGGCCATTTTGTGTGAAGGGACAGTACCAGATGTGATCTTTCGTGTCTGGCCCTCTCACTCGGCATGAGTCCAGGGCTCCACCACGTCACAGTGTGACCACCACTGCTTCTCCTCTTCCTGTTATGGAAGCATCGGCTGCCACACACACAGGCTGCATTTTATTTATCCATTCATCAGGCCATGAGCATTTGGGTTGTTTCTACTTTCTGGTTATTGTGAATAACATTGTTACATCATCACTCCCTTCCAAACATTTGTGTGGACAGACATTTTTATTTCTTGTGGGCGTATACCCAGGAGTGGAATTTTTGGCTCACATGTGAACTCTAATGCTTAACTTCCTGAGGAGCTACCAGCTGGTTTTCCAAAGTGGCTGCACCACTGTACGTGCCACCAGCAGTACGTGAGGGTTCCAATTTCCCCACATCTTTGCCAACACTTGTTATCTGTCTTTTCAGTTGTAGATTTCCTAATGCGTTTGAAGTGAGACAAGTGATAAGAATTTGACAAGTGTGACACAGGAAATTATAATGTTCATAATATCAAAAAGCTCTTATAAGTATTTTTTCTTAAAAAAAAATAAAAGACAAAAAAATCCAATAGAAAACTTGGAGAAAAATTGTGAACACATAAATCCAAAAAAGGGAAATACAAAAATCTGTATTACACAAGTGAAAAACAATAAAAAGTTAAATTACCCAAGGACATGTTACTGTTCTCCTACACATTAAAAAAAAAGTTAAACTCAGCAACAATGCCGGATAGACACGCTGCCTCCAAGTCACCGGCAGAGAAGGACCCACAGCCTCTGTTAAACATCTAAAAATTGCGTATTCGTTAACACAGCGCTCCAAATGTAGGGTTTTATCTCACAGAAATATTTGCCTACATGTACAAAGTTGGCTGAAAATTTGTCATGGCAACATAGTTTCTAAGAGTAAAAAAAGGAACAAAAAGGAAATAGGGAAGACCACGGGTCAATAGTAGACTGTTGAATGTAATGTCTGACATCTATGAAATTAGATCTTAAACAATCAACCAAAAGCAAAAGGATCTGCTGTATATAAACGCTATAAACTGTAAAACACCAAGCCAGTGGTTCTCAACCTGTGGGTCGTGACCCACAGGAACTGTATTAAAGGGCCGCCTCATTAGGAAGGTTGAGAACCACTGCACTAAGCAGAGGAGGACCCGGATTTTTCAAGAAGGAACACAATGTTCTGTGAAGCTGGAGGCAGAGGAGACCTCCATGAGAGCTGAGCACCAGCCTGGGCCCAGGGACGCACTGTGCGGAAATTTCACTCCCTCAGTTAATTGTTTCTGCAATGCTCGCTGTCTTCATAAAGGGAATTATTTGTACGAGACCATCAAAAGCCCGCAGTAAAAACTGAAACATGGAGAGGCCTTAACATGATAAAAAGCAAGTGCCCGCCCCCTCCTTCCCTACCAGACCCAGCCCCCAGGACTCGGGAAGGGTGTCGGACGTCAAGGGTGTGTGGTTAGTTTACACATTAGCACTTTGCTCTCGCCCCCCCACTACTTAAATAGATCAATAATATATGAATAAATAGAGAGAAGGATGGATAGATAGAAGGATGGGTGGGTAGATGGTTGGATGGATAAATATTGTATTAATTACTTTTCTAAGTTGGAAAAATACAATTTAACCTCGCCTCTGACTTATCATCACCCAGGAGTTCCTCTGGAACTTCTTGCTGTAGGATGAGGATGTTAACGGCCCTGTCCCTCCTCCCAAGACTGTGCTTTGACTGTTACATGGCCTAACACACTGAAAACCAAATGGAGGTTGGGGGCACAACCTGGAAACATTTCTGCTTTTTTCAGTATGACTCTCTGCCTGATGGCAGGTGAGTGGAGCTGGGTGCTCAGCTACAGCCATCGGGGTAATGCAGCTGTGTAGGAAGGAGAGTCGGCCAGAGTGGGAGCAAGCAGGACAGAAAATGCATCCTGTGTGGAGCTAGAGCAAGGAGTCTCGGTGAGCCCCTGGTAATAAGTGCTTAAGCAGCAGGTGGGGAGTGGAGGGGAAGCAGGTTTGGGCAGGAAACATAAAGATTGAATTTGGGGATGTGGAGGGTCAGGTACCTGCAAAATGCACCTGTCTTAAGTGTCCTCACCGCACCCCACTTGCCAAACACTCCTAAGACCACTACCCCATTTTATATTTCATTAGGAATATCAGAAATAGTCTTATGTATTTGCCCATTGGCCTGCTGTTTCACCCCAGCCCCTCTCATTTAAAGGGTACCTTTTCCACTTGTGATGGCTGAATAATGTTCCATCATTGATTTAGCCAGGCCCCTCTTCTGAACACATACCATTCTGATCATTTGCTATTGTTATCTATAGTATCATGACCATTCTGGCAGTACCTCCTTGTACATACCCAATTTTTTGCTTAGGACAAATTCCAGAAAAATCCCATAATCAACAAGTGCGCAAAGGTAATGACCGGCACCTCCCGTAGGCCTGTAAAAGCATTCCTCATTTGTGTATAAGTGTGAGAGACAGACAGAGACAGAAATGGAGAGAATATGTGAGCCACATACACAGTTCATTGACTCCTGAAATCAGGAAGCTGTGTATGTGAACTTGACACTGACATACACAGGCGTATACCACTGACAGCAGAGATGTGTCCTTGCCCATCATGTGACCACCACAGAGTGCACTCACATGAGCCCACACTGGCTGCAGATGCACAGCACGTGACTATGCTGACCATTGCGGGCAGCTATGAAATGGTGGCGAGTATCCGTATATCTAAACACAGAAAGGCACAACAAAATACAGTACCACAATCTCATGGGCCCACTGTTGCACATGTGATCTGTCGTTATCTGAGGATCATTATGCAGCCTCATTGCACCTCATTCCCACAAGAAGGCCAGCGGATAGGTGACCACATGAAGGCCAGCAGATAAGTGACAAAGATGCAGTAAAGGAGATGAAAGAAGAGAGAAAAGAAAGAAAAACATTCCCCTGAAAATGACAGCCAAAAGGGGGGAAAAGCAGGAAGAAGAGGGTGGTTTTGAGGCCAAGTAAGAGGTCAGGTGAGGCCACTGAGCTTGCCTGGGGAGGACAGAGGAAAGATGAATGGGAGGGAGGAAAGCAAACCTGTGTGGAGGCTGCTTCCCTCCCGCCCATGTCCTGTGTGTCTCAGGCTTGGAATGCCCTCCTCCAGGGTCTTGGCTGAGGACAGGAGGCTGGGCTGTGCACTTTCTCCACTTCCCCCCACTGCCCACAGGATTTCTTCAGTGCGCAGTCTGTTCCCAAATTCAACTCCTGGGCTGGAGTCTTCTGAGAAATCGGTCCTTGAACCTCAACCCTCAACCCTCCCTCAGAGCAGGGTGTGGGCTCCGCAGGTGTCCCTTCAAGGAAGGTGCAGCCTGACTGCCCGGCCTGTCAAGCCTTTCCTGATTGGGGGCCACAAGTGCCCTCTCCTCCCATGAGAGGAGCCTGCAAAGACTCCCACTGTCACTGGGAAGTGTCCCCTGGTTACTCTACCAACTGTTGCTCAGTCTAGTTTAAAGCGCCTGTATAATGAGGGGCATTCGGATTCAGAATTGCTACATCTTCCAAATGAATCATCTTAACTAGCATGTCAAGAAATATTTCCTGAGGCCTCCTGTGCAACCAGGCTGTTCTGAACACAGCAGGCATGGAGGGGCCACCGAGCCCAAAAGGTAGGGACATGACCTGCTGAGTGGCTCACACAGGTCCCCTCAACGGAGCAGCCTTTGCCCGGTCTCCTGGGCTCTCCAGGGAGCAATATTTATAAAGATGCTTATCTTCTGGTTTTTAAAAGTTTATGCCAGCTCACTCATCTTTTTGCTTCATTGCATTTTCTAAAACATCCAAAGCATCTTTTCTAGTTCCCGAGATCTGCTGTCACCTTTCACCTGTCCTGGTCTCGGTCCTTTTGTTTCCCAGGCATCTCTTATAAACATGATACTGCTGGACCTTGGCTCTTTAACAAATGTAAAATTACCTGTCTTTTCCTGGGGAAATTTAATATACCCACATTTTTATGATCACTAATGTTTTCCTTTCTTTCTTTTTTTTTTTTCACTTTGTCCCCCTGGGTACAGTGCCCTGGCATCATAGCTCACAGTAACCTCAAACTCTCAGGCTCAAGCGATCCTCTTGCCTCAGCCTCCAGAGTAGGTGGGGCTGCAGGCCCCTGCCACAACACCCGGCTACTATTTAGAGACAGGGTCTCACTCTTACTCAGGCTGGTCTCTAATTCCTGAGCTCAAGCAATCCACCCGCCTCTGGCCTCCCAGAGTGCTAGGATTGTGAGCCACTGTACCAAGCCTACTCATGTTTTATGTCTTTTAATTGTGATTTCCATTGTTTCTTTTTCCCTTTACCAATGATGTGGAATTGAGACTTGTTCTCTTCTAGTGAACTGGAAGGTAACCTATCTTAGTTCTTTTCTATTAGTTTAATTCTTATGCGTTGAGAACTACAACTTTAAGGATCTTGAAATGGGAGATTATCCTGGATTATTCAGGTGGGCCCATTGTAAACCCAAGAGTCCTTATGGTGGAAAAAGGGAAGTCAGAGATCAGAGAAAAAGTGACAGAAGGCAGAGGAGAGAGGGATGAGGAAGGCTGTCCTGTTCCAGGCCTGGGGCTAGAGAAAGCAAAGCTGGAACAACACACATCACTTTTGTCCCAGAAAGGGGGGCAGGGTTTAGGTGAGGAGAGTGGACTAGTGGGTAGTTGGTGTGGGGGGACCCCACAGCCTGCATGGAAGGGGACATAAGTCCACACTCTGGGTGAGGGCCTGGGCTCCATTCTTCCCCAAGGTTGTATCCACCAGGCAACCCTCCACTTCCTGTGGACGATCGAATCTTTCTCGCTTTCATGTAAACCATGGAAAAGCAGGTGAGGACAAGCCTCTGATTTCTCTCGCATTGGAATGCTATGAGTGAGCCCTCTGCAGAAATTCTGGAGTCACCTCGGGCTGGAGGGCTTAGATAAAGTTACCCAAATAAAATTATTTTTGCAATTTATTTCTCCATCTTGCTCCAGGCCTCTGTTTCTCCACTTGGCCTCCCTGAATCTCTCCACAATCCACCTAATTCCTTTCTTCACTTGTAGGACCTAAGATGTTCTGAGAGGCTGAGAGACTGTGCTGTGTTCCAGGGAGAAGACCCTTGAACAGCTGTGCAGCTGAGGCTGCAAAATCTGTCCCAAGAAAGCTCTATTGCTTTTTATTTTTGAGACAGAGTCTCACTTTGTCACCCTGGGTAGAGTGCCATGGTGTCATACCTCAGCAACCTCAAACTTTTGGGCTTAAGTAATTCTTTTGCCTCAGCTTCTCAAGTAGTTGAGACTACAAGCACCCGACACAACACCCGACTATTTTTAGAGACAGGGTCTCGCTCTTGCTCAGGCTGGTCTTGAACCTGTGAGCTCAGGCAAGAGTGTTAGGATTACAGGCATAAGCCACTGTGCCCAGCCAGCCCTATTGCTTTTGAATTACTGCCCTTCCCAAGCAAATGAGCTTGGAAAGAAAAATGGTTCTGTCACCCATTCTTCATGGATCCATCATTTCCTGGCCACTTCCCAAAGCAGGCATCAAGCTGCAAGTGCAACCATAGCTGGGGACAGTGCCCTGTGCAGCCAGGCTCACCATCAGCACTGCACCAGCCCTGGGCTCAGCACCCTCGGCTGCAGTCCCAGTTTGAGAAGGTTGCCTGACCTCGTTGTCACTCAGCAGATGGCGTCACACAATTTGTAGTTCAGGCTCAGGTGGTCTGGCTCAAAGATTCTCCTAATAGCAGGGCCCTCACGTCCTGCTCAGCGGTTGCTGAATAGGGAAAGATCATACAGACATTTCTCTTACTCCATCACAATGCCCTTTGTCAGAAGGAAGCAGGGGTATCCTATCCCTGGGACCTTTGTTATAACTTATAGTCTTCATCAGTTGTTTGCCTGGCAAGGAAGAACAAGCAGAGTTCCGGAAGCAGAGCAAGCCAGTCCCCTGCACGTGTGCACCCTTGGGGGAAGCCTGTTGGCTTGGAAGGCCCCTGGGGCCTGTCACTGCAGTGTCCCTGGAGTGGGCCTCTGTGGGATAGGACGGGGACAATGGCCCTGAGGAGCCAAGGAAGCAGCATCTTTACCCTCCCTGGGTGTCTTCCCGAGCGTGGCCCCAAACTCTCATTCCTGTCCTTGTGGATGGAAGGGTGGCACTACTCATGCCTCCTGTACTTGGACTAAAGATGGGGGGAGGGACTCTGGAACTCCAGCCCTCACAGGCTTCCAATCTGAGAACCCCCTTCTCTGGGCAAGAGCACTGTGGTCTCTGCTGTGTTCCTGGCCTACTTTGATGCTGCACTAATCACACTCTGTGTCGGCTCAGAACAAAAGTTACCATAGAAATGACAATCTTCATCTCTTTTCATCTGGGACAAGGTACACAGTGAGCCAGTGGGAGAAGGTGGCAGAGACAAGGTCACTTACCTCCCTGCCTCTCCCGTCTGTCCCCTGTTGCCCTGGCCTGACTCCATTTGTGACTCATAAAGGTAAGTGCCAAAATACGTCATAGCTGAGACAGGGAGTGGCCACACTCCTCTGAGAAGGGTGTCGAGGCTGCTCAGCCCCTCTGGGGTAGATAGGTGGGCTGTCTCCTGCTGTGGGGGCCACTGCGGCATCACTGTGTGCTAAGGGCAGGCACTGCTGCTTCTAGGCTGGCTGTAAGCCCTGCTTTTTAGGAGTCCATGAGCTCCCACAGAGCTGACCCCACTTCTGGCCTCACTTCAGGGTCCTGTGGCCCAGCCAAGGCTTTGAAACTCTTCCCTCTGCTCAAACACAGCTGAGAAAACAAGCTCTTAGCTAGGACTGGTCACTTGATAGCTGGGCACTGCCCGCCTGCAGAGATGGGTGAAATATTGACGAAGGGGGTCTCCCTGCATTCTGCAGCCCCTCCCCCTCCCACCACCAGAGCCTGCCCCACAGCCACCCAACAGTGAGGAGGAAAAGTGGAGGGGGACTGCTGGTCACTAGGGAGCATCCTGACTCAGGGCGGGACAGCATACATGTGCGTACGTGTATGTGGGAAAAGCTTCTGCACTGGGGGCTGAGCCCAGGGAGGGCACACTCCCTGCATGACTGAGCCATGGAGCAGGAGCAGAGGGCAGAAGGCCTCATGGGGAAAGGCCCAACAGTTGTGGGCAGGTGTAGGAGCACAGAGGCACTGTCAGCTGTCACCACCAGCAGGTCCACAGAAGGACTGTCCAGGCCCTGAAGTCTCCTCTCCTCTCCTGGAGGCTCTGCGCTGGCCCATCCTCAGGAGAGGCAGAGGCCACAGGAGGGCCTGGAGAGCAGCTCCTGTCCTCTGGGCAGAGGCCGATGGCACTGAGCCAGTCTGGCCCCAGCAGAAGCCTGGTGAAGTGGCCAAAGTTTATCTCTTCTATCTGCAGCAAAGAACAACTAATTTTGTGAGTGTGGAAAACTCAGTAAGAAGCAGCGTTATTTAGACTTCCAACCTGCTCTGTGGCTCTCTGGCTTCAAGAGAGGGTGTTTTCTATTTGGCTTTGGCGTGTGACCAATACAGTTGGCACCAACTGGGATGGAGAACTCAGAAGGAGGCAGCAACCGTTCCACGTGTGCCCTCAGCTGCCTGTCTCATGCCAGACCCTGCCAGGAAATCAAGGACACATCCCACAGGGTGCCTAAGAAGAGTTAACAGGATCATTTGCCAAGAAGCACCAACAAAGGAGGCTAGTACCCGTGGTCAGCACAAGGGGCACACTCTTCATCCCTCAACCCTGGGTGCTGAAGGAAGCAGCGGTTGCCAAGCCCAGGGTGTTAGTTTTAGTTTACTATGAACAAATGCCACCCACTTGGCAGTGTGCAGCACAGAGTTCATTACCTTACAGCTCTGAACGTCAGAAATAGGAAACAGGTCTCACTGGGCTGAAATCACCGTGTCTCTAGGCTTCATTCTCTGCAGCTCATGAAGAGAGTTGCCTGTTCCAGCTCTGGAGGCTGCCCACGTTCACGTCTCATGGTCTTCTGTCCTGAAAGCCAGCAGCAAGTCAAGTCTTACACTGAGTCACTTCAACTCACTCCCTGCCTCTCTCTTCATCTTTTAAGCAATCTAGGGACCATTTGGACAACCCATAAAAATCTCCCTACATTAAGGTCAGCCTGTTAGTGACTGTAACTCCATCCACTCCCTCACCAGCATGCCCACACTGCAGGAATCAGCCAGGGATGCCAGGGATGCCTTTGGAAGCCCCTGCTCTTCTGGCCCCCTGCCACAAGCCATGGCATCCAGTTCACAACATCCGTGCAGCATCCTCAGATGGCCCCTCCATGTTTCCTGGGTGTCTGTGTTATTTTCCTATTACCTCTCAGCCCCTTAACTTATCATCAGAGGTATGCATGCATGTTTCACGTTTGTTACTCCAGGAAATAAGAGAAGTGCCAATACATTACAATATAATAAAATCACAACATTCTCCAGTACAAACTATAAGCAAATGGGGAAATTTTCCATTTGCAACAACAACTAAAAACCACTTATAAGCTATTCAGGAGCAAAATGAGGAATGCTATACAAAGGAGAAAGAGAGAGAACTTGAGAAATGTAAATAACTTTGACAAATGTCAGTTGTCCCACAAGTAAATTTATCTTACTGGAGGATTAAAACAGACATCAAGAGGGCACTTGAGCATCAAGGGCAGCACTGCCCCGCTCGACTGTGTGCACAAGCCACTGGCACCTGCTGAGGACGCAGGTCTGTGTCATGCCAGGACGGTGCAGCTGGCCCAGCTTCTCCGTGCTCCATCTCTGCAGGAGTCCAGGGGAGGCATCTGGTGTGCTGGTGTGCAGCCCACACTCAGTCTCACCATTTTTTGTTCTTGCAGAGTTCGGTGGTTTTTGAGTTAGATATTTATAAGGATGAGGTGAAGATGGTTTTCTATATTTTTAAATTTAAATTTCAGTAGGCACTCCATGTACCTTTCCAAAGCATCTCTGTACAAATGTGTTTAGCACCATTAGGGGAAAAAAGGCCTTTCAGGGGCCAAATCTGGACAGGAGTTCCAGCTGTGTGCCACAGTTGTGCCTGTCCCAGAGTGCCCACCCCCAAGACAGGGACAATATTCACACTGCTGGCCAGAGGGAGGCTACTGTGGAGACTCCAGACTCACCCTAGGGCTTCCCCTGGGCTTAAGAGTTTCTTGCAAGGCAAGAGGGGGCCCCTTCCTTGAGTAGCCCTTAGCCAATGTTTTTCTTCTTTTCTGGAAGCTGCAGTCAAAAATGCTTCTTGCCTTTGGAAACTGACTGTGCTGTTGCCCTGAGCTGGTTGTGGCCCCTCCTAGATATGGAGATTATCCACAGCAATTGCAAAAGAATTTCAAATGCAGAATTTAAGGAAACCCAGCCAAAAAAAAAAAAAAAAGTGAATCAACAGCCAGTCTCAGAATGGCTCCAGCTGGTCTGAATCACAGGGAAACTTCCAACTCTGGACTCTTCCTGACCGCAGCTCCTTCCATCCTCCCAAGGCTACCCACGGGGAAAAGTCTTCCTATCAGGAATATGATCTGTCTCTCCATTTTCCCAAATCTTTTTGTTCCATTACTAAAAGTTCTGGTTTTTCTCCTTCAGTTTATGCTAAAGCTTGCCATTAGCTTTATTCTGTATGTTTGCTGTTCCTGTTGTGTTATAAATGGTATTTTTTACCATCTGTCTCCCTTATATGACACACGAGAACAACACAGAGACAGGACTTTGTCAGGAGGACTGATGCAGCTGCTGACTGCGGACCGACCGGAAACAGCTTTATTTATACAGTACCTTAACAAGATTGCATAAATCTCAGCCTTAAAGAGGAAAAACTGTGCTTATCAATAACAAAAAACGCATGGATGGGCTACATGACTTCTGACAGGTGAAAATAATGTTGCTAAGGGTCGCGACCCACAGGTTGAGAACCGCTGCTTTAGAGTCTGGGCTTTTATCAAACACAAAGACCAAACAGAGGTGCATTCCCTAAAAAAATTCCACCACCATTGTTGGATACGTTGAATAACATTAAAAGTTCACGCTGATTACCCCTTGCCTTTTTCCAAATTTCAGGTCAATTTTTTCTTAACAGAATCACAGAGGGGTGAGGGTAAGGCAGGCCACTTCACTGGGCCCTTGGTTCCCAGAGCCGGGCTACACCGCCCGGGCCCCACCAGGAGAGTCGGCAGTGGAGGGTACTGAGGACTTGGAGAGCCCCCTGCAGACCACACACTCTGAGGGTCCCCAGGTTTGGATGACTCTCTATCCCTGACACTTTTACAGACACTACAAATGCATCTAATGGTCTAAATCAGTGATTTCCAACTGGTGTGCCATGACATTTTTGAAAGATCATTAATTAAATTATTTTGAAAGAAGTTCAAAGCAAAGTACATTCCATTATTTACTCTTTTTTTTAATCAACATAATTTAAGTGTGCCAAAGAAGCGTAATTATAGATTCAAGTGTGCCAGGAGATAAAAAAGGGTGGAAAACACGGCTCTAAATGCAGCAACCACCTAGAAGGGGAAGGGCCTTCCTCACATGCACATGGGAAATCACTCACAGGCCCATCCCACTGCCTCCGAGGCCACTGTGCTTCCGGGAGGCTGGCAATCCTGATGCTGTCATGATGAGCACACAGGGGTTAAGTCAGGTGGCAAAGGCCTGACACATAAGAACTAGCTGAGCTGAGCAGTGCTCATGTCTTCTAACACCAGGACCAGTATGCTCTCTGCACAGTCCACTGGCCCTTCCCCAGAGCGGTGACCGTGACCTGTGAGCTGCTGCTGTCCACGTGGTCCCGAGGAAGCCAACTTGGTCATGCTGGGCTCCTGTCACAGTCCTCTCATTTCCCACCAGGCTCTGGGGTTGACTGGCAGGCAGGCCATGCACCTGCAAGGGTGAGGACAGAGCAGAGGGCTCAGATTCCCAGTCCTGAGCCCTCGTGTCATCCAAGGCCACATGGCTGGTCTGGTTGTTCCCCTTTCCAAGTTCTATGGCCTACTGTGCCCAGGCCCAAACAACATTGGCACCCAGGGTTCTCCAAGGTGGGTCTTTAAGAGAACCAAGCAAAGCCACAGGTCCTGCTGCAGTGGACTCCTCTCTGGGAAAGGGCAGGGAAAGGCTGTGTGCTTGTGAGTGTGTGTGTGCACACCTGTACACATGTATACATGTGACATCTTAGCAAAAAGGACCTTAAATGCCAGATTGGGGAAGCGAGGCCTGCCTTGCATTTCATCTCAGTTGGGCCATGTTTACAGAGAGAATAAATAAAAGGAAAGCAATTAGGAAAAATGGAAAGTGCTAAAGTTAAATAAAACATTAATATAAATGCAAGTGTGCTTAGCAATAGACGTGTGCATACAAAGGCATGTCTCTGAACCCAGCACAGGCAGAGGCACCTCCACCTCGTCCAGGATCTCACATTCAGTCTGGTGCTTGCTTTCTCCAGACATCTGGGACATTGTGGTCCCCGCCCAGCTGTCCATAAGGAAAGACAATTCTGAGATGTTTTCCTAAAAATGCCATCTTTCCTAAGACATTTCCACACATCTAACAAAGAAGAGCCACAAGGAGCTAAGTATTGATCCCGCTCTTGCCAGCCCCTCGAAGGCTGGGTCTCCCTGTGTCCGTCCAGCTTCCTCGAGGATCACCACGACATATGTCTGGGGAGTCATTCTTGATGCAGACCTCCTAGCCCACAGGAAGGAATAGTTTTCAATCAGGATACATGCACTAAACTCAAGGCTTGTAAAACTCAGCCTCAGAGCCCAGTCCTGGTCCTGTAGGTAGGCAGGGGTCTTGAGAAGGGAGACCAGAATAGAGTGGACACCTCGCCAGAGGAAAGCAAGGTGGGCCCCGTGATGGTGGGATGGGGAGGGAAGAGCCACGGCAGGGGCTTCCAGGGAAGAAGCAGCCGAGGACAAGCCCACTCATCCTTGTGGCTCCAACAGGGGTCTCCAGCCTCAAAACACTGTTGGCTGGCAAAGAAACTGCCTTGAGCTTCATGACCTCATCCCATCTGGGGAAAGAATGTTGAAATCCCTGCCAGCCTGCTTGGGTACATCTGAAATACAACTGGCCTCCTGAATCCTACTCAACACTATATTTAAAATAGATGCATCTAATTTTTTAAAATATGTAATTGTGATAAAATGCATATAACATAAAATTTACCATTGTAACCATTTTTAAGTGCACAGTGCAGGGGTGTTGTCTGTTCACATTGTCACGCGTCCAGTCCCTAACACAAGTCATCCTGAAGAGAATGAAGCTCTAGCCGTCTAACTCTCCCCACCAGACACTCCATCTTTAGTGAACACTTCCTTCCAGAGGTGTCCACCTCCTTCTGTTGCTCCTGCTACCTCCTTCTCCAAATCCCCCTTCAGATGCCTGCTCAGGCTGCAGAACCACAGTGTCAGGAAAGGAGCAGAGCTGCAGGGCTCTGGGCCCCTACTCACCCCACCCAGAGGCACACGCCCAGGTGCAGAGTCTGAGTGATGCAGCTCACACTTCAGGAGGTGCCGCCTCACCCTCCCCTCAGGACCACTGTTTACATTCACAGAGGAAGAAACGTGAATCCTCACAGAGACTCCACAGGGGAGGGCTGCTGGTTTTGCCGCAGGAGCACACCAACCCAGACCTGTCTGCCCAGTACCCTCTAACAGGAGGGAGCCTCCAGAAGGAACCCCCTGGGTCCAGGCCCCTGGAAGAGAAAGTGACCCAATCGAAAGGAACTCCTCCACTGACTTGCCCTGGGGAATGGAACCAAACCTCACTGTATTCTTTTACCCAGTGACAAACTTGTCCCTGGGAGTAGCCCATCAACCTGGCTAAAGCTGAGTGGCCACCCTTGATTCCAGGAAAGAGGAAATGGACAAGCCCATCTTCTGTCCCTACATACTAAATCTAAAATACAGATGTCAGGCAGAGAGATGTGTGTGGAGAAAGCACGCTGGGAGCAGTCCCCTTTCTGCTATTGCCTTTTTTCCACAGAAAAAGGTAGACACAGAGGTTGGAGGGGTGGTCCAGAACACCATCAGACATCTTCACACAGTTTCCTTGTCAAATTGAATTGACCATTCCAGGGGAGCGTTTCAACCAAAAAGCTGCAAGTTTGTTTCTGAAAAAGACAACAAAAATCAGTGGTGTACCAAAAGAAAAAGAAAAAGGAGTTGTCCTGCTACTATAAGTTGTCTTGCCACCTTCAAGGGACAATCCCAGGAGTCTGCAGAGCTGGAGGCTGCAAACATCACATCTACCAGCAGTTACCCAGGGCCTCTGAGCCTGCTAACCACAGGTGGATAACAAATGTTAACAATCACAATACTTTATTGTAAGATTAGATGTAAACTTGACTTTATTTTCAATTCTCTTTAACGGATCCTACAATGTAAATAAGGCAATTCTATATTAGGTATAAACTAAAGCTCTTTGTTCTAGTAATAAGTCAGAAGCAGAGCAATTCAACAGGTCAAGGTCCTGGCATATCTTTTGTTCCAAAGAGCCCTCCTCTCTTTCAAAATATCATTGAGAAGGCAAATAAGGTGTTCTACATGTGGTGAATGGATGGATAGGTAGGTTAGAGAGACACAGTGAGCTACTGCCAGGAATTAAGAGGTAGGTGGAATCTGAAGGACGTTTAGTCTCTGGTAAGTATTGGACACATATGATAAAAAATACTGAATAGAGATGGTTTTGTTAAGCAAATTATATCAAACTTTGGGAATTAAAAGCTCCTGTGGTCTCTACACTGACCCACAACACAGAAAAAAAAATGGGAATCTCTTATTCTCATTTACCACTCTGGCAAAACCCTGAAGTATCAAGAAGTAAATGAGAAATAAATTATAGCCCAAACTTACGTAGTAAATACAGAGCAAAGGTTGTAAACAAAAAACTAGGAAATTAAAGACAGTTAATTAGTGTCCCTAATGTAGTGCTTCCCAGAATTTCCTGGTGACACACGCATATAAAATATGTGGGTGTTTTAACTTGGGAATTTTGAATCAGCAGATTTGGGATAAGGCTGTGGAACTTGTGCATGAATGTATCCATGTGTGTATCCACACATGGGTGTGCACGTGTACGTGGGGCGGCGGGGGGGGCGTGTGTGCATGTGTACCTGTGTTCACCTCATGCTCCAAGTCATTCTGGGCATCAGGAGAGGTTGAGAGCAGTTAATACATATAAAAGCAAAATTTCTAAATTAAAAAGCATCCTTCAACTCCCACTGTGTTCTAAATAACAAGTGCAGATCGAACCCTCTACATTCTTCCTTTCCAGCCTGGGCCCAGCAGACTGACTTCGGTACAGGAGAATGAGAAGGGTAACAGCCAAACACCCATCTCTGTGCCAGGGCCTTCACCAACACTCCTGAGCACTTCCAGGGAGCAGCCTTCAAGAAGCGTGTCCCTTGGGCACTTAAAGAAATCCAGAAATTTGCCATGAAAGAAATAGAAACAAAGATGTGTACAACAATGAAGCTGTTCAGGCCAAAACGCAAGGAGTGTCCCAGGACATACCCACGTGGGAGTGTCCAGAAAACACGCCAAGAATGAAGGTTCCTAAAACAACCTCAAGATGTTGGTTATGTATGGAATCACTTTCAAAAATCTACAGACAATGTGGATGAGAGTTGCCAATCAAATAAAATTATAACACTGCCACACACACACACACACACACACACACATACAAGCATACCATATTCCAGATGAGAGAATGGCTCAATATTGGAGAATCTATTATTTTAATTAATTATAGTGATAGATCAAAAAACAAAAATATGCAATATACTTGGTAGATATAAAACAATATTTAATAGAAGAAAATATTCTTTCTTTTTTTTTTTTAATAGAGACAGAGTCTCACTTTATCACCCTCGGTAGAGTGCCATGGTGTCACACAGCTCACAGCAACCTCCAACTCCTGGGCTTAGGTGATTCTCTTGCCTCAGCCTCCCAAGTAGCTGGGGCCACAGGCGCCCACCACAAAGCCCGGCTATTTTTTGTTGTAGTTTGGCCGGGGCTGAGTTTGAACCTGCCACCCTCAGTATATGGGGTTGGCTCCCTACCCACTGAGCCACAGGCGCCGCCCAGAAGAAAATATTCGTAATTTAAAAAATAATTCTTGATAAATAGAGAATTGAAGTAACTTCAGAAATCAGCTCTTAATGTAATACACATAGAATATGATATATTTATATTATATTCTAATATATTCTATGATATGATATAATAAATATATTATTTATATTCTATTATAATATAACAGAATTTATATTTATAGAGTATAAATATTGGAGCTGTTTCCATTAAAGCTAGAAACAAGGAAAAACTGTGCAGTAATATAACTCTTCACCATTATCCCAAAGATTTGGAAAGAAAGAAAGCTTTCACTATTGATAAATGTGTATTTAGAAACTTATGCCTTAAAAACCAAGAAGGTTCACAGAAATCTTAGACACAAGTGGACTCCCAGCAAACAATTCTTAAATTTCTTTGATATTTTCCACAAATAGCCAAAACAACAATTTTTCTATAATCCTCCCAAAACAACAGGAGAAAATACACATTAAAATAGCCATACTCCTAATATCAGCAAACTTGAAAGGTCAGATCGCATGAGCCATGCTCACTGCTCACAGGTTTGTCTACTGCGCTCATTACTGGACATCAGGACTTGTTCAAGCCAAGTGTGCAGCAGGAAGTTCTCATGGAAAGCAATGGGAGTGCATGTCATTGACTGTGCATGCACTTCCTGTGCCATGCCATGTGAAAGCCATGGCTCCTAACGTGGGGGCCACTGCCAGCAGCAGGAGCAACCCACTTGGGAACATGCTAAGAATGCAAACTCAAGCACCTCATTTGCTCACCTCCTGAATCAGAAACTGCAAGTAGAACCCAGCTGTCTGGAGTGATCAACCCCTACCCCCAGGTCATTCAGTGTCTGCTCAAGGGAGACCACCAGTGTAAGGAAAGGGGCAAAGATACACCCGTTGGGTAAACCCACAGAATATCTGGGGATCCCTTCAGTCTCAGACTAAGCACTCAGGTGAACAGTCTGGAATCTTTCCCAACTCTGAGACCAAGACGTGTAAGCTTGATGCCAAACTCCCTGGGTGGACCAAGTCAGCCCTTCAGTTGGAGTCTCTGGATTTCCCCTGAACTTTGTGGAAATCCATGATAATCCCAGCAAGAATCGATGGGAAGCCCAGGACACCAGAGACCCTGGCCAAGGCATGGCTACTTTACAGCACCCAGAACAGACCTAGTGCCTGCTGCTCAGCACGTTTATATGAGTGCATTAATGAATTTCTTTTTGTGTCTGTACATGGGTGAGCAACTGTGAACAGTGGGTGGATAGTCTGTGCCCAAGAAGACAGATTTCCAGGGTGTATGTGTCGGCAAATGTTCCTGCATAAAAAGACCATAGTCAAGGTGAGATGAGAGTGTCTTTGACAACACCCAGACCCTAGGATGAGGGGTAGGGAAAAGGCCCAAGAATTCCACCATGTCCCCTGGCGCCATGTCCTCTGTTCTGAAGCTGCAGAATTGATCAATCTGGGGCTAATCACCGGCAATCAAATAAAATTATTGGAATGATTTTGACCTCAAAGAGAGGGTTGAGAGACCTCAATATTTTCTGCCTGGAGCTCAGAGCTTCAAGGCTGTCACAGACAGTCGCATTGTGACCTACCTTTCTCATCCTGGGGTTTTCTTGAACAGCACAGTTTTCATCATTGCTTGGAATCTTTTTGCAATTGCTGCGAGTGACTTCAACATCAATAATGTATTCCAGACAATGTGTGATCTGTCAATTAGCAATTTGCAATTTTACTGGAAAAGGTTTTATTTTTTTTTAAAGCATTAGCAAACATAAAAATAACTCTGAGTTCCTCTCCCCTTTTCTCCCTTCCCCCTCCCAGGAGACTCTTTAGGGGAGGCCTGGGATGCCCACTGCCTGAATTCCTTTGCACAGTGATACAAGTGACACCCCTAGCAGTTACTTGCAGCAAGACACTCGGGCACAGGCTCTTCTCTGGTTTAGAGCCTCCTTGAAGGCAAGACCTAATTACCCCATCCGTCCCCAAGTCTGGGGCATGCTATATGTGCAATTAAGGGTAGGGGAAAGGATTGGGCCCCCAGAACCATCAGTTCCCTTGGGCGCGAGATACTACGATTCACATGGTCCTGATGGGCTGACAGCCCCTCCCATACTCACTCCTCAAACTGCTATAAAAGAGCCCACCCTTTGGGGTTTCCCCACCCACTCATCCCACAGCCCATGCAGGCCTGAGTCTGTCTTTTTCTCTGTTGAGTCTTTAATGAGTAGAACAGCTGTAGGTTTTTAGAAAGAAATCAGCCGAGCTGGGAGACTGGTAGCCTTGTGAAGAGGCCATGTTTTTATAAACAGAAAATCAGTACATCTCCACTTCCACTCAAGAAATGTTGGACTGAAAAAAATTAAAGGACACTGTGTCTCTCTCCAGCCCTGCATTCCGTGTTGCCTGGGTGGGTTTAGATGTGTCTCGTGACAGCGTCCCTACAAAATGTTCACAGCACTTGGTTTGTCTCCTAACCCCCGCAAACACATGAACATCTGATTTGCGTTTGGTTTAAGTGAGTTCATATGTGCAAAGCACTCAGTGGCCTGAGTTCACAGAGCTCTGCGTGCCCTGCCGTGATGCGTGCTCTGCGGGTTAGCACTTTCCCACAGCCCGTCTGGGCCTGGCTTCAGTCTCGGCCTTGTGCAAACGCTCTACAGCATGCACAGAGCGCCTTACCCGCAGCTGGGCCTGCAGGACGTTGGTCACCATGAAGAGATACCTGTCCTCACTCTCTTTGTTGTACTGTCGCATGGCAAACCACAGACACTGTTTCACGATGGAGTGTGAGGCATCGATGGGCTTAAAGTTCTTCAACACCATCACTTCATTCTCCCCTGGGTCTGCGCCAGCCACCAGGCCCACAGGAAGGGTGAGGAAGAGCAGGGAGAGGCACCAGGCTGTGCTCATGGTCCCGTCAGGAGGCACAGGCCAGTCTCCTCGTCCCCTCAGGGCTGCAGCTACAGTGGTGCAGGGCGTGAGTGGTGGCCACTGCTGCTGCCGCTGTGGATCTAGGGTCTCGCAGCCACACGCTTCCTTCTCTCAGCATCAGCCCAGCTGGATTCAAGACAGAGCCATTAGGGCCACCCTCTAGCCCTTCTCTGTGTAAACCCACCCGTGGACATGGGTAAAGGAGCCTCTGCCGGCAGCATCTTCCTCCTCCTGGTCTGTGTTTCTAGGGACAACTGCCCTCCTCTTAGACCTGGATGTGTCTACACCTACCCCTGTGCCTGTCACCGCCACCCCCTGCCCGCTGGGTGACCTGCTTCTCAGTCCTATGAGATGTGAGTGTGAACACCGTCGCTGCCCCTGAGCTTCCCCGGCCCGGCCCTCCACAACTTCCCAGCCTGCTTCTGCTGCCACCCTCTACCTCTTCTTGGAGGTGGGCTCTGAGCCGCTTCCCACGCAGTTCTCCAGGAGCTCCAGCACTTCCTGTTCGTGTCTACACCCCAGCCAGGGGCTCTGCATATCCTGATCTCTGGTCTGGCTTGGCCTTCTGAGTCCACACAATGCAGGGCAGTCACACTTTGTGATGTCATCTAGCACCTATGCCCTGCCTTGGTGAGGGCACTCTCACCTGCCAGCCTTGGTCTTTCAGTTCCTGCAGCAATCAGAGGGCCACAGACAGCAGGCAAGTGCCTCTTGCTCTGCCCTTGAGTGGAGAGGCCCTCAGGGGTCTCCTTTCCACTGTGTCATGACCCCATTTCCGTGAACACCTGGCCTCTGGACACTATGGCTATAGGCAGCAGCCAGGACAAGCATCACACAGCCCACCTGGGCTGGGCCTGGGCCTTAGAGGGAGGAGGGGGCCATGGTCCCACTGGGTTCTCAGAGATGCTGCTTTTCTGTAAGAATCCCAAATCAGGGCCCAGCAGCTCCTGGAGGGGTGGAGAGGTGGGGGATTTATTCCAGGTTGTGAAGACTGGAGCATGAGGAGGGGCAATACACAGGAGACCCATGAGGCCAAGCACCTGCCAGGCAGGCCGCAGAGTGATGCTGAGCGTTGAGCGCCCTGTGTCACAACTGGACTTTCTCCCCTGATGGATTATTGGGTTGTTTATCATTCTCACCCATTAAGAATAATATCGTAGCAAGCAACACTCTCCCAGTTCCTTTGTGAAATCACACAGGTGCTGGTGCTGTCCAGAAAGTACCTGGCTATGTATGTCTCTATTTTTCACACTTATAGCTGGATACTTCCTGGACAGTTCTCATATTGTTGCTGGATTTTCTCTCTTCAGTAGGTCCTTGGTCTCAGGGATTCGAGGAATGAACCAGAGGACCACAGATCAGTGGTAAGATAGGATTTTATTAGAAAGGAATACAGAAGAGCTTCTGTCAGAGGGAAAGACCCAAGTGGGGAGTCTCTGCGTGTGCTCTTTGTCTAGGGGGATTAGGTCTTGAGAATTACACTTGGCCAGGATTTGGCAGTTAGAAACACGTTTTCAGTGTTAATGAGTGTTATACAAAGGAATGAATGCAGTCCAGCACAGGGCAAAAGACCAGGGCATTCCCTTCATGAAATTGCCCGGGCCTAGGAAAACTGGGGGCCCCTGTCCAACCTTGAATGGGGAACCCTGTATTGGTATTTCTGTGTAATAAAAGAGTAGATGGGGAACTGATACAAAACTGTATACCAATTTAGATTTTTTTATTGCCAAGTTGCTAATCACTAGTTATGTATTCATAATTTTCAAATTTTTCTGCACGTTTTTTCCTGCACACCAGGCTTTTGATAAAATTAGAATTTCAGGAAAAGAATCTGGGAAACCAATGATTTTTGAAGTCCCCCCGTAGATTCCAATTGGCAGCCAGGTGTGAAAACCAGTGCCCTGCATCCATGCTTCCAGATCATTGGTGTACATGTGAACTGCCTGAGATCTTAAAATGCAGGTGCTGATCTGGATGCCTGGGGTGAGCCCTGAAAGTGTGCATTCAAATACCCCTAGAATTTGAGCAGACACTGTACTATGGCAATCTTTGCTTCTCTGCGTCTTTGCCTTCGGCCTAGTTATTCTTCCTTAGTGGGGATAGGAGGATAATTATGTTAGATTGACTTGATTTTTTATCATTTATCTTATTGGTCATGGTTGAGCATGCTTTCATATAGACTTACTGAGTTTGGAACACATGATTGGGTCCCAGTGCACATGTGGGCCAGACCTACCTTCCCCTGTGGGGAAGCCAGCTGTGTCACCCTGAGGTAAAGCTGCATAGCCAAGCCCCTAGCCCAGCCAAGTTGCAATCAGCCTGCAGACACATGTACCTGGTAATTCCAACCTCCTGTGTCTCCCCATCCGCTCAGAATAGGTTGTTATGCAGCACATCTGCACCAATAGCTGATTGACACATACACTACACCAAATTGAAGCAGTAATTCCAGGCTTCAAACCAGTGATTTTTAACAAAGTATGCTATGAGAGGATCTTAGGTATGCCATGAAAATTTTTAAAAATTAGGGTGGCACCTGTGGCTCAAAGGAGTAAGGTGCCGGCCCCATATCCTGGAGGTGGTGGGTTCAAACCCAGCCCTGGCCAAAAACTGCAAAAAAAAAAAAAAAAAAATTTAAAGATTATTAATTAAATTATTTTCAAAAGGTATATATTCTTTTTTTTAACTCTTTTTTTCCAATCAACATAATTTAAGTATGCCACAGAAGTTTAACTACAGGTTCAAGTATGCCATGAGATAAAAAAGGTTGAAAAACATTGTTCTGGAATTTAGAGAAATAGGTAGCGGTGGTTGTTATTTAGGTAAAAGATCCAAGTCTTATGCCACTAACACTCAAATACGCCTTTGTTCTTCACAATTGCCAGCACACCCGCCATCATGATATCACTTAAAAATGTTCAGTTCTGCCTGCTCTAAACATACTCAGAGCACTTCCAGCTATTGGCAGAAAGAGTGAACACCATGTGCCTGAGGGTGGGAGGCCACTTCTCACACAGCTGCAGCTGGTTGATGCCAAGATTTTATACCTGAGCTCTTTTATCTTATTTTAATAAAGTGCAAATTATCTATTTCTTCAAATATTTCTATCTTTTTAATTTTTCTCTCATGTTGGGATTCCTATGTGGGATTTTGAGGGGTGAGATAGTTGCAGGGTTTGGGGATTTGTTTCTAATTTTATTGAAGTATAAATGATAAAAATTGTTATGTCTTTAGCATATACATATGATATTTTTATTTTATTTTTCATACATGATGTTTTAATAATACGTCTACACTGCAAAATTATTTCCATAATGAAGATAATGAACATATCCATTGCCTCACAGAATTACATTTTTTGTGGTAAGAGCACTTGAGATACTCTTAGCCAATGTCAATTATGCAATATATTATTATTAATTATAGTTCCATTCTGTACATTAGGCCTCCAATACTCGCTTATCAAATAGCTGAAGATTTGTACGCTTTCTCCAAAATCCTCCCTCCCCCCAAACCCTTGGTAGCCATTGTAACCACTGTTTTGTTCTCTGTTATTATGAGTTTGGGAGACCACGCATTACTTGTCTTTCTGTGTCTCACTGATTTCACTCAGCATAATATCCTCAAAGTTCAGCCATGTCATTGCAGATGGCAGGATCCTTCTCTTTTTAAGGCTAGATGATATTCTCTTGTGTACGCATTGCTGTATATCTCACGTTGACTTCATTCTGTTTTCCAAATGTCTCTACCAATCACATTCCCACCAACAATGCCCCACGATTCCTCTTTCTCCACTCTTGACTCTTTGTCAACAGCCATCCTGACAGCCACGAGGTGAAATCTGACTGTGGCTTTGATTTGCATTTCCCCATTAGTGATGTTGAGCATCTTTTCATATACCTAATAGCCATTCGTATGTCTTTTTAGAAAAATGTTTGTTCAGGTCCTTTTCTCATTTCTTAATAAGATTTTTTTGTGATTGAGTTGTATGAGTTCCTTATGTATTTTGGATATCCACCCCTTACTGGAGCATGAGCTACAAATTTTTTTCCCATTCTTTAATTTGCCCTCTCCTTTTGTTGACTTTTTGTTTTGCACTGCAGAAATTTTTGTTTAATGGAATTCCACTTAATTAATTTTTGCTTTTGTTTCCTGTGCTCCTGGTTTCCTAACCAAAAATGGTATTAGAGACCAATATCCAGGAGCTTTTCTCCTGTGTTTTCTTCTAGGGGCTTCATGGTTTTGAGAGAGGATACCCTAGAAGGGTGAGATCTAGGAGAACAGGTCTTCTCAAGGAGACTCCAAGGGTACACCGGCAGGGTCCTCTCCATGGTGACTCAGCTCTTAGGAATTTGTAAACTTAACTTCCTGGGACCTAGAAATTTCCATTTCTGTGAAATCCTGTAGTTCTGTAGGGTCTGGAACAGCATCTTCTGCTTGATTCAAACTGACCAGTGAGAAAGGTACCTGTGGGTTGGAACTTTTTCACTGTAGATAAAAAGGGAAAGACCAAGCCAGTTGGGGAGTGTGGCCATTTTGGATTCTTCTATGTCGAAAAAGGCTGAAATAAAGCCTTTTTACTCTTAAATGTGGTGTTTGCATGTTCTTTCTCTCCACTGGGCCTCATCTTCCTGCAAGAAGTTTCAAGTCCTGTTTTATCCCATTTTGAACCGGTGTTTTGAACGGCATAAGAGAAGGGTTCAATTTCAGTTTTTGCATGGAGATATCCAACTTTGGAATTCCTATATCTTTTTTTTTAAATAATTTTATTAAATCATAATTGTGTACATTGGTGCAATCATAGGGCAGAATGTGCTTCATATACAATCAGAAACATTTTGATCGTACTGTGAGAGATAGCCCTCATAGCATTTTCTTAATCACTAT
>CAUYRH010055099.1:0-11276 GCA_963574655.1 Perodicticus potto | reverse complement strand
TATAAAGCAACTGGACCTAACAGAGATCTTTACTACATGCTATTCAACAATAACACACTACATATTCTCAAGTACACATAAAAAATTCTTTTGAGAATGGAGAAGCATGAATCCCATGTATTCAATTTTGATATGAGGACAATTAATGACAATTAATGACACTGTGGGGGTGGGAGAAGGGAAGTGCAGAGAGAGAAAGAATGAGGGAGGGGTGGGGAAAGGAAGAGCAGAGAGAGGGAAGGAACGAGGGGGGTGGGGTCTTGGTGTGTCCCACACCTTCTGGGGGCAAAACACGATTGTAAGAGGAACTTTACCCAACAAATGCAACCAGTGTAACATAGTTTCTTGTACCCTCAATGAATCCCCAACAATAAAAAAAAAAAAATAAGAAAAAAAAAAGCCAGTTTTGGAAACATCATAATAATCCACAGCATTAAGTATACCTTAATCATTTTTTCCTACTACTGAAAGATGTTTTAAAGGAGGCTTTTCTTTCCATACAAAAGTCTGTGCTCTTTTTCCTTGTTTAGTAACACAGATTCTGAATGGGTTAATTGGTTCTCTCTCTTTGGAAGTTAACTGAATTAGTTACTTAGCTTTGGATTCTAAGCTTGTCAGGGGTCTGAAAGGCAGATATTTTGGAGTTGTATGTGGTAATAAGCAAAGCTATAGAGAGAAGCTAGAATGTGGATCCAAAAGGCTGGTAGGATTTTACGACAATATTTTAACTATTATCTTGAATGCACACATAGGTTTCTGGAGCAAAGACATCAATTCTGTTTAGTTCAAAGCAAATTACCATTGCTTGTGTGTCAATTTCTTACTCCACAGCAGTGTGATGAAAGTTCTATGTCATATTATACAAACATAAAGGGTCGATATTACAGAAAAGAAATCCAAAGCAATGAATCTGAGTGCTGTAATACTATACACATTGTCCCCTCCTTCCACATGGAGGGAAGCCTTTGCTTCAAGGGAAGGATTCTAGGTTCCTACTCTAACCTTTAGGATGCAAATAAACCTAACCAAAGGAAAGAGAAAACCACTGTCTTTATCTTTACAACACAAGGAAACCTCCAAGGTCCCAGATTTCACCCTCTCCTGGAAATCTGAACACATACCCTTGGAGTTAGGTAAAGCTCTCTGGAGTTATCACAGTTTAAATTACCTTCCACTGTTTCTCTTTTAGTCAGGTCCCAGGTTGCAGTAAAATTGTCTCAAAAATCCCTAACTAAAGAAATCCAAACATTTTTTATCGCTACAGCCCCATAAAAGCCATGTAAAGACAAAAGATCTTTTAGTGTCAGAGACAGAGATGGAGAACACACATGTTGTAGATTCAGATGGGTTTAGTTTTCTGTTTAGCTCTGTGGGGACCAGCTGCACTTCCTACTCTTGGAATCCATGGAATGACTACAGTTGCATAAAGGCATATACCAATCACCCCTTCCTTATTCAGCTCATTACAGTGGGTTTTAGATGCGTGAAGCAACGTTACACCCCCAAAAGGATACACATTTAGCTTGTTTCCAATTTTTCACTAAACTGAAGTGTATTTAGAATATATTTTAAGAGCATAGCTGTGTATTAAATTGTATAGGTTCTTAATTTCTACAGGAAGGTTACATTAAAAAAAATCACAATGCTATAGAATGTACAAGAACTTATTTTACCATACACTTTCCAACACAGGGTATCAACACTTTAAAAACTTTGCTCATTTGTTGAGGTTTTAAAAATTGTGTTTCAATGTGTAAGTTTGCATTTCTATCCCTAAAAGTAAAACTAAGTATTATCACACACTAATTTTCTACATATAGTAGAATCCATTCCTTGCCTTATTGTGAGCCAAACAATGTGCACACAACACATTGCTTTTTATTATAGTTTTATAATATGCCTTCATATATAGTAGACCATGCCCTCCTCACTTACATTACAAAATTTTGCTGGCTAGGATCATGGTTTTATTTTCCCAGATGAATTGCAGATGACTCTCATACTTTGTTTATCTTCAAGAAACACAATAATGGGGCCTAGAATGTAATCACATTAAGTATATCATTAAATTAGGAAGAATTCAATTGTGTTCTGGGGCCACCTCTTACCAGATCTGATCGTTAAGTATTCCAGAATTTTTGTAGGCAGTTTCAACCTTTTGGTATCTTGAAATAGGCCATGGTAGCAATTTTTACACCATGGAAATCAGGCATGACAACTAAATAAAATATGATATCATGGATGAGATTCTGAAACAGAAAGGGAAACAAATTAAATTCAAATAAAGTATAAACTTACTGGTTTGTTTGTGGAAACAAATATCCCATAGTAATTTAAGATATTGACAAGAGGAGAAATTGAGTTTGGATAATTCAGCCATTGAAAAAGAGGGAGACTTTACATCTTTTGTTTAACCTGGATTGAGGTAGAACACTTTCTTAGTAAAGCATCACAAGAATGGAGAAGGAAGAATCCAATGTACTTAATTCTAATATGAAGGCAGTAGATGACCTAATACAAGGTGGAGGGTAGTGGAATGAGGGAGTGGGGAGAGTGGAGGAGGAAGGGGGAAGAGGCATTATGGTGTATGGCTCATCTCTTGGGGGGCAAGACATGATTATAAGAGGGACTTCACCTAAAAAATGCAAGCTATGGTATATGTATACCATGGAATATTACTCAACCATCAAAAACAATGGATTTGTACTAACTTGGATGGAGGTGGAACACATTATTCTTAGTGAAACATCACAGGAATGGAGAAGCATGAATTCTATGTGTTCAGCTTTGATATGAGGACAATTAATGATAATAAATGACCCAGCGGGGCATGGGGGAAGGGGAGAGCAGACAGAGAGAGAAGGAGGGAGGAGGTGAGGGAAAGAAAACAAAAACAGAATAGAAAATAGTGACTAATTCTTACATAAACTGGATTCAATTTTGACCAAAGTACATTACTTAAACATTAATTTTTATTCAACTTGTTAATATGTTGTTTAGGATATTGCATCCTTATTTATAAGTGAAATACGTTTGTAATTTCCCTTTATAACAATGTATTTTCTTTAATTTTAATATCAGGCATATCCTGATTAAGTAGAATGACTTTGAATTATTTCTTTTTCTATTGTCTATAAGATTTGGCATGATCTGTTTTTGGAAATTATCTTTCCATTTTATTTATAAATATTAGTTGTCTATTTTTTGAGACATTGGAAAAAAAAATAAGTTAATTGATGACTCCATATTGAGCCTCAGAGTTAAAGCATTCTGATAGACAGTCTTATTTGACAATGTGAATGTTACTTTATTTACATTATTATTATTAATATTGCTTAATATTTCTATTTTTTTTTGACACAGAGCCTCAAGCTGTCACCCTGGATAGAGTGCTGTGGCATCAAGCGAGTCTCTTGCCTCCGCCTCCCAAGTAGGTGCCCACCACAACACCTGGCCATTTTTTTTTTTTTGGTTGCAGCTGTCATTGTTGTTTGGCAGGCCAGGATGGATTCAAACCCGCCAGCTCAGGTGTACGTGACTGGTGCCTTAGCCCATTGAGCCACAGGCGCCGAGCCTGTTGATGGATTTTTTAAAACAGTAGATACATTTTATGAGCAAATTTATAGATAAGTTAAGGCTAGGAAGGATACTGTTAAACGGCAAAATCACAATTAAAAAACATTCCCATAGATGGCATGCAACCAGTCTCAATGTCAAATCTTGAATTTAGGCTCGAAAGAGCAATTACCAGAAAACAGTAAAAGGAAGATCAAATATACCACCGGGTCCTGTGAAAAGGGTGCTGCATTTTGCAGAAAGCAGAGCATCAGACAGAGTCTTAAATGTAAACTCCTTCCTGAGGAATGTGGTCTAAGGGGCAGATGTGAGCAAGTGGTGAGTGAAGAGAGAAGAAAAAAGAATTAACACAGAGCTGTGTTGTTGAGTTGGCCGCGTCCACAGGCTATTGATGGTACAGTCTTAGGAGGTCATGGAGAGGCTGTTCAAAAGGTGTCTTGCCACCAATTAGACAGCGATGGACATCTCTCCATCACTCCATTTCTCACTGGTCAAAGGCTTTCCTCATGGACTTCTACCTCCCCCGAGCATGAGTGCAAGTAGGCTACCAGGATAGTCCCGCTCACGATGTCGCTCCGAGGTCCAAAGACAGAAAGCAAGGGGCCAGGAAGAGTGGACCCGAGGTATGTCGTAGGCAACTGACTGTGCCTGTGGGAATTGGCTGGTGCCCCACAGAACTGGGCACAGCTGGAATAAGAGCTAAGTGAGACCCAAATCTCCAAAGTGATTCATAAAAGGAGACACCGACATATATGCCTAGCAAGGAAAATTGCTGTCCTTTGAGCATTTTATCGCCAAGTCTTTTTAGGCTCTTGTGGAGATACATGTGTATAACTGGGCCTCATTGGCAATGCTTACGTAAAATGTGAGCCCTGGAGGTAAAAACAACCCCCCAAATGCTATCCCAGAAGCCATAATATCCTCTCTTAAACTTTCTGTAATTCAACAAGGGAATCTTTGTTAAATAATATCCGAGACTTCTGGGTCTTCATCAAATGCTACATTTGTATAAAGAATTTACTTCTGGGCGGTGCCTGTGGCTCAAAAGAGTAGGGCTGCGGCCCCATATGCTGGAGGTGGCGGGTTCAAATCCAGTCCCGGCCAAAAAAAATTTTTTAAAAAAAAAGAATTTATTTCTGAAAAACCTAGGGCTGTTGGGGAATCCATTTATTCCCGTTATCCCAGGCTGACCAAAGGCCTCAGATTTAAGATTTTGACCCATCTCCAAATGAGGTTACAAAGGGAAGTCTCAGAGCCACTCTAACCCCACTGACACGTCCTATATCTTCTTCTTATACCTAAAACTTATGTCCCTGTCACCAGACCAGACTGCCTGAAGTACATTACAAATAAATGTTTTTTAGAAGTCCTGTAATTATCCTGTGAATAACTCAGTGCTTTTGGTGTTGACATGTATCAATTTATCAAATGTAAAGTTTCAAAAAAACATAATTTTTGGCTTGGCGCCTGTGGCTCAAAGGGCTAAGGCGCCAGCCACGTACACCTGAACTGGCGGGTTCCAATCCAGCCCGGGCCCGCCAAACAACAATGACAGCTGCAACCAAAAAATGGCCAGGCATTGTGGCGGGCGCCTGTAGTCCCAGCTACTTGGGAGGCGGAGGCAGGAGACTCGCTTGAGGCCAGGAATTGGAGGTTGCTGTGAGCTGTGATGCCACAACACTCTATCCAGGGTGACAGCTTGAGGCTCTGTCTCCAAAAAAAAACATAATTTTTATAAAAAAATTTTCTATTTTGACTTTTTTGGGGTTTTTGTTTTTTGGGGAGAGTAATGTACCAGGAGCCTTAAAAAAAAGAAAGTGGCCCACATATTTCTTGATCTCTGAGATGCCATGACTATCCTGTACCCACCTGCAGAAAGTACTACTTCTAGAAGTTCTATTCCCCCCCATTTTGAGGACTTATTAGCCCTACAACTTTGGTCTGCTGAGGGAAAAGCAAAGAGAACTAGCCAGAGGGTAAGTAAGGAAACTTTGCTACTTTTCTTTTCTTTTTTGAAACAGAGTCTCACTTTGTCACCCTTGGTGACATGGCATCATAGCTCACAGCAACCTCAAATTCTGGGGCTCAAGCAATTTTCTTGCCTCAGCCCCTCCAGTAACTGAGACTATAGGCGCCTGCCATGCCCAGCTATTTTTATTTTTATTTTTCATTTTTTTTGAGACAAAGTCTCAAGCTATTGATCTGGGTAGAGTGCCTTGGCATCATAGCTCATAGCACCCTCAAACTCTAGGGCTCAAGTGATCCTCTTGCGTCAAATTTTCTATTTTTAGTAGATATGGTGTCTCACTTTTGCTCAGGCTGGTCTTGAACTCATGAGCTCAAGGAATCCACCAGCCTCAGCTCCCCAGAGTGTTAGGATTACAGGCATGAGCCACCGCGCCTGGCCTACCTAGCTATTTTTAGAGACAGGGGTCTTGCTCTTGCTCAGGCTGGTCTCGAACCTATGAGGTCAGGCAATCCACCTGCCTCAGCCTCCCAGAGAGCTGGGATTAGGCGTGAGTCACTGCGCCCAGCCTTCTTTGCTCCTTTTCCCAGCCCTGAAGGTGTTTGTGAATATCACTCAGGGCATTCAGGTATTGCACTGGAGAAGGGGTTATTTTTCGTCTCACAAAGGGTTAGGAGTACCTTTGTGAAATTGTTGCTGTGTGGAGTCAGAGCTTCTAAGATATGCCTTTGTTGAATCCAAAAAAAACCTGTCTTCTCAGAGTATCTTCAACCAGAAGTTGGGATTCTCTGGGCTACTTCAAGTTCATGGTTCAAAGTTACATTCTTTCTTCCTTACATCCCTGCCAGCTCTCCCATTGTGCCTCTGGGGGAGGTCCCATTATATGTGCAGGCCGTATAAAAGTTGGGGATAATTCATCTGTGCCCAGCAGGTGCTGAACTAGCAGGTTGCGCTGTGGCTCTGTTATTCATGTCCTCACTGGGTTCCCAGGCCTCCAACCCCTTGCCCCTCAGATTCTAGGTGAGGGCCACACATGTAATTCCGAGAGACAGCATGGGCTTGAGGAGAAAGCCACCAGGATCACAGGGCCCATGCACAAAACAGCCTCCATGACAACTGGGCCAAAAGGCCTCTCCCTGAAGAAGTGGGGACCCTCGGCTTTACCATTCCTGGTGTGACCGGCCGTCCTTGGCCTGTGTGCGCCTGTCCGTGCATGAACTTTGGCATGGCATATTCCGGATGTGGGTGTTTCCCGTTCTGTGGTCGTCTGTCTTGATGGTCCAGGCACCCTCTCCCTATCACCCCGTGATGTATCTCCACATTAATCTCCCCTCTAGGCAGAGCCCTGCAGGGTAGACAACGAAACAGAGTAGGGAGAGGCATGGTCTCTTCTTCTGCTCTGCTTCTCAGACAGGTGATTGTTGAAAACCAAGGATACAAAAAGTGATTGGGGGGAACCCTCAGCCCGGAAGGAAAGCCGTAAGAAGAGCGAGGAGGGTTGTGTCAATTCTCTTCCATCCCCCACAGACCCCACTCAGCCTCAGCTGCCAGGTCTGACTGGTCCTCTGATCTCTCGAGTGGAAACTTATTAAGACCCATTGACACTAAGGTGGAAATAGCCAGAAGAGGCTGGAAATTGATCGAAGTCTGGACCTGGAGCTCTGACAACTACTTCCCATCCATCATCCCCAGGAGGCCAGCCTGCCCACTGGCACGGTCTCTACCAGGGGCCCTCACCAGAGGGTTGCAGGCATCCCGGGAAGTTCGCAGAGGTCCCTGAGCAGGACCTCACAGAGCACCGGGGCCCCAGGACCTGAGGGCTAGGCATGGGTGTGGTAGGAAGAGACAGCACAGACCCTTCACTGCCGGCAGAGCGTGAAGCTTGCCATCACGATGCAATTTGATCTATCTTCTTTCGAGAAACACACACTTTAGCTGAAAGAGAGACTCAGGAAAGCAGAAATCTATCCTCTGACTTCAGGCCCAAGCGGAGGTGAGGGGGAGAGGGTCAGGGGAGGAAAGAGCCTGGTGGCTGGGAAACTTCAGGACCAGGGAGTTTGCATGGGCTTTGGAGGGGAAAAGGACAGGTAGGATGTTCTGGGGCAGAGAAAGTAAAGAGAGCTCATGGAGCTCCACAGAAGCTCTTTCTTTGGGGAGAGCAAATTTAAACTTTCAAACTTTTTTTACTTTTTATTTTTTTGAGGCAAAGTCTCACTTTGTTGCCTTCAGTAGAGTGCTGTGGGGTCACAGCTCACAGCAGCCTCCAACTGTTGGGCTCAAGTGGTTCTCTTGTCTCAGCCTCCCGAGTAGCTGGGACTGCAGGCACCTGCCACAACACCCAACTATTTTAGAGACGGAGTCTTACTTTTGCTCAGGCTGGTCTCGAACCAGTGAGCTCAAGCAATCTACCAGCCTTGGCCTCCCAGAGTGCTGGGATTACAGGTGTGAGCCACCAGGCCCGGACGTTTTGTTTTGTTTTGTTTTGTTTCCGGACAGCAATCATAGCTCACTGCAGCCTCCACAAATTCAAATTTTGAATATTATTTCCTCTGGAATCTGCCAGTCAGAGAATCTCTTGGCCTTTATCCATTCCCCCACATAGACTCTGAGGAATCAGAGCTCTCCAGAAGTTGCTGCTAATTCGAATGCTGCTACCACCAGAACCCACAATAACAGCAGCAGTGACTGTCACTGTCAGAACGCTGTCTGCACACCAGCACTGTGCTAAGTGTTACAAACACTAATCTCACTTAATCTTTACAATCATCTTTCTGTATGGGTACTATTATTAGATACTACTACTATTATTCATATTGGTATTACTTAATATTATTAGTAAGTACTATTATTGTTACTGTTACTAAGTACTATTGCTATTCCCACTTTACAGAAGAGATTAAGAAGACCTGTAGTCGTTAAGTTACTTGGCCACACAGAAAATTGGTGGCTCCCAGGCTTAAACCTACACACTGACTCCAGAGCACTCTCACTGTCCATAGTATTTCTGTGCCTGATTAAACAATGGATGCTACATTTCTAGGAGAGAGATGCATACTCCCTTCTTCTCTTCTTGAGCTAAGGAGGCCTGGTTTAAGCCTCCCCTTCTCTCTGAGATGCCCCTGCCCCTGCCCCCGGCCCTCCAGCACTAGCAGGGCACTTGTTTCCTGCATTCTTCCAGCCCTTGCAATGCCTGTCACTGACTTGGCATTTCATGGTCCAAGGTCTCAGGTCATTATCTCATTCAAATGGGAAAATCTTGTTTCTCAAACGAGCCTGCAAGGAATCCCAGGTAGGGATGTTACTTACTTCTTGAGACAAGAGAAACACTGGGTGAATTGGGTTGAACAACTCCTCCCTCCTGCCCCTCCAGTCGTTCCTGTTGGAGCAGAGGGGGGCCTGCAGCATGTCCTCTGGAAGGCTCTGCTCCAGACTTTGAGGCAGGC
This sequence comes from Perodicticus potto, assembly GCA_963574655.1. Lineage (NCBI taxonomy): Eukaryota > Metazoa > Chordata > Mammalia > Primates > Lorisidae > Perodicticus > Perodicticus potto. The sequence goes on along the minus strand of CAUYRH010055099.1, from coordinate 2,291 downwards.
ATACTGGGTGCTCAGTTATCTTGGCTGTCTGCCCCTCTGCGCACACACACACACACCCGTCCTCACCCGGTGTCAATACCCTCATTCTCTTGCCTTTTCTTACCCAGCAAAGATAAATCTTGCAGCTCGCCACCATCTTCCCAATGGGCTTTCTAGCTTTTTGCTGTCCAGAGAGGTCACTGCAGCCTATTCCTAAAGAAATCCTGATCCCGTCCCAGGTCCCTCACCTGGACAGAGTAGTGGTTTCCTGGCGTGCTGCCCCAGGGGAAGGACTGAGCCCCAGCATGGGGCAGATCTGTTATCAGAAGCCCTCATGTTTTCCCCATCAACTGCTGTTTCTGAGAAGAAATCAATCCACTCTGTAGTCACTCTCTTGGGGCCTGCGGATGGATTGATGGGTCTAGTTGTTTCATTAGCCAGTGTAAGTTAAGTCAAATCAATAAATTTTATAGGTCTCCCCAGATTGCTCCAGAGGCTAGACCCAGTGGCTCTCACCTCAATAGATTTAGACCCTGGCCTAAATAAAAAGCAATAGTCACCTGGAGAAACAGTTGGATTTCTTGTTGAGAAGAATCTCTTAGTACCTTTGAGCCTGTCATGACTTAAATCAATAACCTTAACAGCTTCCAAGAAGAAATCAGTTGGGGGTGACTCCATGCCACTGTCTGATCTCCCTGGCACATGGCGATTGTAGGTACCAGGACTGAAGCAGGCAAGGCGGTGAGGACCCACACCTGGGTGCCGGGCCCTCCACACGGCCCTGGCCGTCCAGGCTGTTTCCCTCCTGCAATATCCTCTTCATCCTGCCCAATGTCCCAGAGCACCTCATCCTAGAGTCTCTGGTGACCACTTCTGCTCTGCAGCCCTAGCCTCCAGACCCTGCACTACCAGGCTGGCTAATGAGAAGCTGGCCCTCGCATCATTTTAAGGGCAAATGTGGTAGTCTCAGCAAGTGGCACTTTTGTGCATCTACAAGATTCTCTAAGAAGCAGAGGAAAAATGGTGTTAGTAGTAAGAGGAGCATTGTACCTCAAAGGACTGACTGCAATAATGCCAATTTCAGGCCTTGGGTGGGGGAGTCTGTCATGAGCCACTTTTAAATTATATGTCAGTTGCAAACTAATGTAACCTCTTTGAAAAGAAGTATAGAGAATCCTCAAAGAACTCAAATTAGATCTCCCATTTGACCCCGCAATCCCACTACTAGGCATCTACTCAAAAGAAAACAAAAATCATTTTATAATAAGGACATTTGCACTATATTGTTTACTGCAGCTTATTTACAATCGCCAAGATGCAGAAATGACCTAAAAGCCCATCAGCTCAGGAATGGATTAACAAATTGTGGTACACGCACACCATGGAATACTATTCAGCCATAAAAAAAGATGGTGACTTCACATCTTTTGTAATGTCCTGGATGGAGCTGAAACATATTCTTCTTCGTAAAATATCAGAAGAATGGACAACATTATGCGATCGATGTACTCAATACTAATATGAAGCCAGTAAACGATGTAATGCATACCCAAATAGGAGAAAAACTCATTTCAATTCAAGTTGGGGGGAGGGGTAATACCGAAGGGGGAGGGGGAGGAGGTGTGGGGGGCTCTCACTGAATGGGGCTGAGGTGTCTGGCACACCTTTTGTGTGTGAGACACAACCAAAACAGAGACTCTACCTAACAAAATCAAATATTTTGAACTGATTGTGTGTACCCTCACATTAGCCTGAAATAAATTTACTTTTTAATTAAAAAAATAATAAAAATAAATAAATTATATGTCAGAGAGAGTCACCATCTCTGCCCACCTAGGGCCCAGCCTCACCCTGTCTGCCAGAGCAGGTTTAGGGGTCATCCTCACTGCCTGAGCTCTGCCCCTTCCTCAGGCTGGCCTGTCTCCATCCTCCCATTCTGCAAGGGGTAGCCACCATGGAGCCACGGTAGAGTGAAATGGTCTTTCTAGGCACCAAGAGACAGCAGGAGAGCAAAGTCATCTCCATCCCTCTTCCCAGTGTCAGGGCACTGTGCCAGTGAAAGCCCCCATATAAGCCATCTGGATGGTGGCTAGGGAGGTCCCCACAATATTTTTATTCTCTAATGGGAATAAGACCCACAACATGTTGGCCGTGGACCAAACGTTTTTTATTTTGAGACAGAATTGATACCGGAATTTCAGGCTCTTGGTCTCGGCGATTCGAAGAAGGAATCGACGGACCACAATAGTGGTGGTAAGTTAGGATTTATTTATAGGAAAGAATTATAAGTAGAGGAGGATTTAGTTATAGGA